>CATIWR010420568.1:0-50045 GCA_949677035.1 Omphalea diandra | reverse complement strand
CTTTTATTTGTGAATGTACTTTTTCAATGAATAATTTAGCATAAATTTTCAATAGAAAAATTTTCAATCATATAAGATATAAGACTGATTTGAAAATTAGAACTACTAACTTGAGTTTTAATTATATTAAAAATTTGACATGTAAATATTTTTTTTAATTAAATTAATCTCAATTTAATTCTAAAATGGTGCTAAACATATTTTCAAAGTTTGATGTGAAATTTGAATTTTGATAAATTCAAATTGAAAAATTTGATAGATATAAAACTGGTTTTAATGTCCATGAATCATTATGAATGAAATATTATACCATTTAATTCAAAAATTATAAATCTAAAATGTTAATTCTGTTTTAGCAAAAATCAAATAGAATATAATTGAATTGATTAATGGTTATTCCTAAGTCCACCTTTTTTTTCCATCATAAAATTATTTTTAAAATTGTGTGCTCGTCATTTGTAGTTTTTTTTTTCAAAAAATTTATAAGAAAAAATTCTTTTATTTGGATTACATGTTAAATTGACAAAATTATTAATGAAATTATTAATAAAAAAATTTTCATCAAATTATTTTTCAAATTAAAATTAAAATTTTTGAAATAGAGAATTTTCAAATAATAAAATCATTGAAATTGAAATTGTTCTTTCAATACTCTCAAAATTTGAATTGTTGTGTTATAATCCATTTGCAATGCGATTTTATAGCTTAAACTGAATTTAGTCAAAAGAAATATTCCAAAAACACAATAAACAGCAGAACCATTATATATTTTTTTGAACTCAAGTCCATTAAACTAAGGCTCCACAACCGGAGAACATCATTTTCTAAATCACATAACTTGTCTTGAAGAATTCAACTATTGTATTAATAACTGAATTGATTAAAGGAAAAACGACACGATTACCTAAATTAAGAAGAAGAATGGCATTTATACATTATGAATCTTAAGTTCTCAGAAATAACCTTTCATGTGATTAAAAGATATTTTTTTTTCTCAATTGAGTGGTTATCATTTATTTAAAATGATGAAGATGAGAATATTTGAATGGATCAGACCAACAAGTGTTTCTAATGATTTGGTCCGGTCATGACAAATCTTGCAATTAACTTTATTTTTATTAAATTATTGGGAAACAACCACCAGGTATGGATGAATAATTTTAATATTTTGGAGGGAAAAATCAGCACTGCATCGCTTTGATCTACCTTTAATTTTTGAATTTAAGCACATGATTTTTTTTCTTCTCCTTCAGCCCAATAAATAAAATATATTTTTGTAGCATCTTCTGTTAAGTTTAAGCAAAATTTCCTTACTCTACACGGATGATATTTCTAGTTATTTTAATATAATTGAATATTCATATAATATAAAAAATTACTAGACTTATTGCTGAATGCTTTATCATCTTTTACCATTTTTATTTATTTAAAAATATATTTTTAATATTAAAATTATTATTTAGACTTTTATCTATTGTTGATATGCTACTCATATCCCCATGTTAATCCCTCGTCAATATTATAAATTATATATCTCGTAGGTTTACAACAGGTTTATAAAAATAAAATAAATTTTTTCTTACTTCTGTTATATAATACTATATATAAGTATTCATTATTGACTACATGTTTTTCATAAAACCAGAAGTAAATTTGTTGTAAATGTAAAATTAACATTTTTTTTATTTTTCATAAATCAGAAGTAAATCAATTATAAATGCATAATCAACATTTTTCTATTTTTCTTTATTAATTTTCAAAAAAATGTTTGAAAAACATGCAATCAACTTATTGTAAATCAAACCTATTATAAAAATAAAATAAATATTTTCATACTTCTGTTATACAATATTATATATAAATATTCACTATCGACTATGTGTTTTTCATAAATAAGAAGTAAACCTATTGTAAATGTAAAATCAATATATTTTTTTTGTTTTTCATAAATTAGAAGTAAATTTATTGTAAATGCAAAATCAATATTTTTATTAAACAAATTTAAAAAATGTTTGAAAAACATAATGAATTTCCTACTTTGATAAACATGTAATCAACTTATTGTAAACCAAATATAGATATTTGCTTGCTTATAAGTTTCATAAATATTATGAATTTATATAATATATACTAAAAGGTTCCTTTGCCTGATGCTATAACAGAAGAGAAATATTCTAATCCTCTCCTTCACTTTTTTGTCCAAAATTTTATGTCTCACAAACCAACAAAGTGATGGATCAATTGTTATATAAATTAATAAGGAGGCAAGAAGACCTTGTAGCTGGAGGAATGCTAGTCATATCAAAATTCTCAAGAAATTTGCAATCCTTTGTGAGACTCCTTTCTTTTTCAAAATTATACCTGAATGAAGACATATTTACATTCAAAATTACACAATATCTATTGTCAATCATTGGTTAATATATAGTTTTCACGCAAACATCAACACCACATTTATCACCAATGTCATTGTTTAGCAGATTTTTTTTTTTTTTACAAAGGTAATCATTCACCTTTGGTTTTATCATCACCCTTTCCACATAAGATGCCTCCTTGTACAACAATACCATAAGCAACAACCTCATCAGGGTTCATACCCTTGTTTCTCCATCATCTTCACACTTTCTTATATACTCATCATCAACAACTCCTTCCTCTATCTTGTATTCTTTTTTTTTTTAACTCAAGATTTTAAATCTCTCAATCTCTTTCCTTATGACTGCAAAAGCCAAAAACTTCTTCCTGCCTTCAACAATCTCATTGAACAAATCATCAAAGAAATAACATTGCAAAAACAAAATATAGAAGTTACATTCATATCTCTCAAAACCAAGTGAGAGATAATTAACATAAAAAAGTAGCTTTTTTGAAATGTACAGTATCAAGAATTTTGAATTAACTTCATAGTTATAAATAGATAATCTATTAAAACAACACAAAGAAGCAATATCAGCTCATTTTGGAGATTTGAAAAATTGTGAATTCAATGATTATAAACAGATCACCAACCGAACAACACAGAGAAACATCAGCAACTCGAAAAATTGAGATTTGAGAAATTAAAGATTTCAATTATTACAAGCAGATTAACGATTGAATCAATACAAAGAAACAAAAACTAAAAGGGAGGAGGGGGCTTCTTCTTCTTCGTCAGCCCCACCCGTCCTTTTTCCTCCATTAATGGTCAGCATCAGATCACCTCCTCAGTATTTTTACAGGGATAACAACGATTTCTTTGTTGTCGTGAGAATGAAATGAAAAAAAAAAAAAAAGCGTAAAATAGGAAACTTTACATACTATACCGTCTTTTGAAAATACAATGAATGTAAAAGTCTTTTTTTTTTAAAATAAGGTGGAGGGTGTTCACTAACTAAAATTCTAAAAGTGCCCTGTTTGCTTGGATCCAAACAGCCCATATGTTTGGCCCAATTCTACAGCCTTGTTATTCACTTTCCACTGCTTTCCCTCCATCCAAACAGACAGGGACTGAGCCTAAAACCAGAAGTTAAAAGGAACCCTGTAATGCTGACAAGTCTCGTGTGAAAATGCGCAAAGATAGAAACGGTTCAGCAACAGACCAAAACGGCAACGTAGTGGAAGACGGAAAATCCAAAGGCAAAGCTCGAGAAAATGCCGACACCGACACCGACTCCGATTCCGAATCAGAACACAGAAGCCGCAGCAAACACAAGCGAGAAAAACCGTTAGAAAATAAGCGCTCCGGTTCCGATTCGGACTAGGAGGAAGAATATAGAAAACGGAGCAGAAGGGATAAAGAAAAGCGAAGATCACGAAAACGACGCAGTAGGAGCTACGATTCGGATTCGGATAGTGAAGAATCAGAGTCGGACTCGGGCACGGAGGAGAGCGAAAGTGAGGAGGAGAGGAGGAGAAGGAAGAGGAAGGAAAGGCGGAGGAGGAGAGAGAGGGAGGAGGAGGAGAGGGAGAGGAAAATGAGGAGGAAAGAGAAGGAAAAGAAGAGGAGGAGAAGGAAGAGAAGAGGAAGAAAGAGAAGAGAAAGAAGGAGAAGTTGGAGAAAGGAAAAAAAGGGGCTGTCACTAATTCATGGGGAAAGTATGGGATTATAAGAGAAACTGACATGTGGTAATGTTTTTGTTTCTTGGTTTTGTGCTTGGATTTTTTTTCTTTCTCTTTACATTTTGCAATTTATTATGTATTTTTTATTATCTAATGCTTAATTGAATTAGAAGTTTGGTTTTTGTTCGGCTGCTGAGAAATTGTGACAAAAGTTAAGGTTTTGCTTTAATTCTTATGTTTATCTATGTAATGCTTTGCAATTTATTTGGATGGACTTGAATTGTTCAGTTCATGTACCTTCATTGGTTTCTCATGTTGATATATTCGTGATGATTTGGTGCAAGTGTGTAAAAATAGTTAGAAAAAAAAATGCAGTTGAAAATTGTGGGTTTCTAGTTTTGGTGAAGAAAAAGCAGAATTTTTTTAAATTGCTTTTTCACCGTTTATGTGTTTTAAATTCTAGATGAAAGATTGTATTTGGTTGATGGAAATGTGTAGGAAGATATGCTAAGTGAATTTTGAAACAAAAAAAGTACCATCCTCTCCATATTGCTGGTGTTGTTTTAATGAGTAAGCATTTCAGAGGCTTATGATGTGCAGTATGCTTCTATTTTTAGTGACTTGAGTAGTTCCTTTTTTCTTTTTTTTTCATGCCATAACTCAAATGATAAATTATTCTTCTCTTTTAGAATAGGCATAAAATGTGTCTGTATTTGTTGTTATTTGTTAATAGCTTTGTCTATGGATTATTCTATCTCATTATCTCTCCTGCATAAGTCATTCATTTGAAAACAATTAATTTTTGCTCTTGAACCACTGTTGTTTTCTAACACTACATTTTATTTTATGCTAGATTTAGAAGGACCTGATGGAATCATGGACCTGTGACCTATAGAGAATTGTGAATTGTTGGTTGTTCTAATCATACATGTTAAGGATTCTTGCATTGCTGAAATCATGTTTTATGATGAGTTTTGCTCTTTTCGTAGTCCCATTTGATGTTTAAAATAAAAATGATGTCTAAAGTTGCCTGACTTATGTCCCATGTTCCAATGTCAAATTATCAAATGGGACAACAAGGAATTCCTAACGCTTTAGCATAAGAAAGGGGACTAGATACTATCAAATACATAAATATTCATGTGGACACACACAAACAAGTGAGGCCTTAGTCCTCTAGATCTTGAAATAAAGAGATTACAACAATCCAAAAACAACAACAATAACAACAAAAATATATTAAAGTGCATCAAGAAAAGTTAACAGCAATGATGGTCTTATGCTAATTATGTTGAAGATCCTTTAGAAACTTCACTTTAATCTTGTTGAGAGTGCTAATAACATATTTGATATGTATCCTCTCCTCAGGTATATCTGCACAGCATTTCAAGGCCAATTCCAAAATAGATGTTATGCAATCTTTTTTGGCACAAAAATGTTGTTCACTACTCTTCAACAAATTAGCATCTACAATATGATTGACTCCATAAGGTATTGAAACTGAATCTTTGACCCATTGCTTCATGCTCATTTCCTCATTGAACATCTCATCTGTTGGTTTTTTTCTTGTAAAAGTTTCAATCACCAAAATTCCATAGCTATAGATATCCACTTTTGTTGAAATCAATCCTTCTAATCCATACTCTACATTCAAAATTTTTATTAGTCATTAAAAAATTATAAGAGTAAAAGACTTAAGTAATTTAATCCTGCATAATGTTCATAATAAAAGCTTAAATTCAAATTATAGACTCTTAAAACATCACCTGGTGCCATGTACCCAACAGTGGCTAAGGTCATGGTTTGTATGACAGAGTGCTCTTCATCACCAAGGAGTTTTGCCAGGCCAAAGTCACTTACATGAGCAGCCATATCCTCATCGAATAGTATATTACTGGGCTTCAAATCACAGTGCACTATGGGAGTTGTGTCACCATAATGAAGGTATTCTAATGCTGATGCAACATCTATCATTGTGTTCAACCTTTGTAGGATGTCCAAAAAGTAGTTATGCGAATACAACCATTTCTCAAGACTCCCTTTGGGCATGAATTCAAGAACCAAGGCTTTGAAATCAATGTTTGAGCAACTGGTGATGATTTTGACCAAATTTCGGTGGCGAATCCTTCGTAAAACTTCACACTCAACATCAAAACTCTGGAATGCTCTTTCTAGCTGTAGATTGAAAACCTTTACAGCAATGTTCATACCATCTTGAAGAGTTCCTCGGTACACTGAGCCAAAACTCCCTCTCCCAAGCAAGTTGATGTTGTTAAAATTATTAGTTGCATGTTTAAGTTCTTGGATGGAAATTCTTGTCCATGTTGCCAAAGGCAACAAAGGTCCATGAGTTGGAAGCCTTCTGTTCCTTTTTTGATGCCTGATAAAGACAATGGAAAAACCTAGTGCCAAAATTGCTAAACCAGTTGCCATCAAAATGTATATCAAGGCATTAGATCTCTTAGATCGTTGATGAATGCTAGTTTTGCAAGGTTGGAGTTGCATTCTAGGTGCACCACAGAGGCCTTCATTCCCCATGAATGATTGAATTAAATAGTTTTGGAATGGTCCTCCATTGGGTACTTCTCCTTGCAATTGATTGAAAGACACATTGAAAGATTTGAGAAATAATAGTTTCTCTAATGACTTAGGAATTTCTCCAGAAAGAGTGTTATTTGATAAATCCAAGATTTCCAAACCTATCATGTCACCAAATGATTGAGGAATAGAGCCCTCCAATCTGTTGTTATATAAAAAGAGTTCAGTTAGATCTTTGAGGTCTCCAAAGCTAGGTGGGATTTCACCTGATAATTGATTCCCTGATAAAGAAAGTTCTGTCACAACTTTCAAATTGCCAACATCTGATGGGAGAGAGCCACTTAAAGAATTTGATGATAAGTCTACTTGCAATATATTTCCAAGGCTCCAAAAAGTTGAAGGTATTTTAGAACTAAATTTGTTGCCCGTCATGGAGAGATACCTTAGAGAATCCAAATTACCAAAGCATAAAGGAATAGATCCAAAGAAGTCATTTAACCCAACATCTAGGTAGGCCAGATTTGATAAATTACATAACTCAAAAGGGAAAGACCCGTCCAATCTATTCTCTCGAAAAGACAAAGCTTGGAGCTTTTGTAAATTTACAATTGTAGTGGGAATGGTTCCCTTCAAATCATTGTGCCCAAGACGCAAGCCTATCAAGCTGCTTAAGTTGCCAATTTCTTTAGGTATATTGCCTCTAATTCCACATCCATCAGCTTCAAAATTTTCAAGGGAAGAAGAAAGATTTCCTAGTGAAATTGGAAGAGCGTCATTGAGAGGATTATTATTCACATATAAAGATGTCAAGTCTTTGCAGCTTGTGAAAGACGAAAATATACTCAATCCTGATGACAAATATTTGGTGGTAAGATGATTATTCTCCAAAATGAGCCATTGTAGGTTTCGTACTCTACCCAAAGTATCAGGAATAGTGCTTGAGAACAAGTTGGAACCCAGATCCAGTCTTATGAGCTCTGAAGCATTACACAAATATGTGGGAATTGGACCACTAAAATCATTTGCTG
The DNA here is from genome assembly GCA_949677035.1 of Omphalea diandra. Lineage (NCBI taxonomy): Eukaryota > Viridiplantae > Streptophyta > Magnoliopsida > Malpighiales > Euphorbiaceae > Omphalea > Omphalea diandra. Next base: position 42,441 of record CATIWR010420568.1, on the reverse strand, counting down.
CCAGTAAAAGCTCCTTAATATTAGGCAGATGGAGACCTACTGTGGATGGAAGATGGCCAGAGAGGTGATTAAAAGTAAAAGTAATATACTTCAACGTTGTAGCGTTATATATTGCTGAGGGAACAAGTCCATCGAGCTTGTTTTCTCCCACGCTTAGATCTTCAAGATTTGAAAGGTAGCCGAACTCATATGGAATTTCACCTGCCACATTTTATAACTCTTTTCTTATCACTTTTGACAAAATATCAAACAAAATATTGTTCTTTTAGATAGTTCTTCTGAGATGAGATTTTCTACAATTTTATTTGGTTTAAAAAAAAAAAAAAAACTTGGGTGTATGGTTTTACTTAGTTTTTAATTACCAAGAGATCAAACCAATGGTCATGTGATGAGATTCAGGTGCAAATAAAAATTCAGATTTTAGGTAGGCTAGGTCATTCATAAATTTTAATTTTAAATAAATAAAATTATATAAATATTTTTAATTATTTTATTAATTTAAATATGGTCCTTATAAATTGGCTCATTTGGGGGAAGGGGAAGAGAGATAGGTTAAGGTTGGATTTTTCTTTTCTAAACATTTTTAGGCCAATTGATTTGAATCATTTTCAGGTTTGATAGAAATCAAAATGGTTACAGATTAAAAAAATTTTTCACTTATATTTATTATAATTTTTTTCATTTATCAAATCATTGTTTTTAGAACTCAATATTTTATCATGCTTATGGCATAGTTCCTGTTATGCGTTCTATAATAGTTTCCATTCAAATAAAACAAAACTTATAATATAATTATTATGTGAACTTGATTAAGAAGAGGGATTTATTAAAAAGACATGGTGACCATGCAAAGCCACGTAAATCTTTTTTTTTTTTTGTTTTTTATCAAACAAAATCTTTTTGGATAAAATAATTCTTTTTTTGAAAAAAATAAAATATTTGGTGTATGATTTGATTTGGTTTTTAATTTTTATGATTTGATTTGGTTTTTCATTTTTAAGAGATCAAACCAACCAATCATGTCAACAGGGTTCAAATGTAAACTAGGATTTGAATTTTGAGTAGATTAAGTCATTCATAATTTTTAATTTTAAATAAATAAAAAATTATTTAATATTTTTAAAAAATTAAATATTTATTAATTTAAATTTGATTAGATTAAGATTTTATGTTAGATGCGGGTCAAAATGGATACACACACGTTTGCTAAACTTTTGCCTAAAATTTGTATCACGCAGATGATATAGCTAGCTCCTAATATATTTCTATTTATGTGTCCGTTTCGTTTAACATTTTTTGTTGGCGTTTAACAATTGAAAATTTAAATGCCGAAAAAAATTTAATAAATATCAATTATCATTATTTCAATTTAAAAATTAGTGTTCGATATTTAGAAGAAAATATAATTAAATGTTGAAAACTAGTTTTTTTAGCGTTTGAATATAAATTGGCATTTAAATTTTTCTTTAATATTAACTTTATATTTAACATTATTTATTATTATATAAATTAGTATTTCATGTAAAATTAATTAAAATATAAAAATAATTATTTTTATTATTCTATAATATACCTATATATTCAATTATTAAATTATCAATTTTTTTTTTTGTATTTGTTGATCACTTAAACCTAAATGCTGGCTATTGCTCACTGATCACTAACCATTGACCCACGATTATTGTTAAATTAAACATGTCTTATATCATAGTTCCTATTGAAATAAAGCAATACTTCCTAATATAAAATTATTATGTGAACTTGAAATTTGACTTCCTTAAAGGTTAATTTTATAGTAATATATATGGTATTGTGATATTGTGTAAATTTTTAAATTATGTATATAGTTTATTAATAATTTATGATAATTATATCATTATCTTAGGTAATTTTAGATGATTTTGTTGAGATAAAAATTATTAAAAACAATAAGTAATTACATACATGGATGACATTATTATTTATATATTTAAAATTATGCTAATTATGATATTATAATATAATAATGTATATGACACTATAGTAATAATCTTAAGAATAAAGATTTATTATAAAAATATGGTCTCTTTGCAAAGCTATGTAATCTCTTTATGTCCAATTGGGTCAATTAAGAATTTTTCTTTTTCAATCTAAAAAAAAATTGTATGTTGGGAAAAGAAGCTTCAAATAAATTAAAGCTTCATGAATAATTTGATTCGTTTGTTTGAGTTTGTTTACATAACAAATAAAAGATTTTTAAGTCTAATTTTTGAACTCATTTAATAAAAAAATCAAACATAAATATAAGTATATTAAGCTTATAGAGTGATAGAGATTCTTTTAGTATATATTTTTAGATTAAGAATTATGAATATTTCTAGTTTTTATGGTGTTCTTATTCTAGAATAAGTTAATTTATATCTCTTAAATATTTGCACATGAATCTCTTAAAAAAGAGCTAAATTGCAGTTTTTCAGCAGTGTTATATGGGCTATTGTATGACTTATGCATTGGACCATACAAGGATACAAAGTTGATTAGTCAGCAGAACAAAATCACATAAAAAGTTAAGTGTATAGGGAGTTGCATGCCTTGCATCGAGCCATGCAAGGGATTAGATCCAGATTTTAAAACATAATGTGGGCTACCATTTAAGACAAAGATTTGGCCTATTTAGATAGAGATTCTTAGGTAGAAAAAGAGCAAAATTTTAAGAGAGAAAAGTGGATCTACATCTACATCAAATAAAAAAGAAGATTTGGTGAAGACTGTAGGCATCTTCTCTTTAGGGTTTTCATTGTTTTGTTTAAGAAAGCTCTTTTCTTTGAAAATTCTTCTACTCAATTCAATGGAGTTCTTCTTCTTTGTTTTTTTTCTTCTTCTTTGTTTTTTTCTTCTTCTTCTAGGATGAATCAATTCTCCAATTCTAGTGATTAAGGTGACAATTCAATATTTATTTCATGAATATATAAAGTGATTTTTGCTTCAATTATATTGGGTGTTTTGATTTAATATATTTGAACTTAATTGATCTTGTATGTATGAATGACCACATATGTGCAATGTTTTAGATTCTAGATGATGAAATGAGAGTGAAAGTCTACGGTTAGTCCTAACATATTAAACTAGAAGATTGAGACTGCGAGAGTAGACTCGACTTCTAGAGATATTTAAGGATTATTCATGAAATTTAATGTATTGTTATTGAATTTTATGATAATGAGAGTAAGTATAATTTCAATAATAATAGGCTAAATTTCGCTCGAGAAAGATTATTGGGTAATTTAGAAAAATTCATCTTCAAGCACAACCCATTCACAATTGGAACAAAGCCTTGGTATAATTGTGGGGTAGTATTGTGGTGTACTCGAATTCCTTAAAAATCATTGTCATAAGAGTTTCTTTTAATTTAATTTCAATTTTGTTTAATTATTTTTGTAATTGCAGTTTTTATTTATTATTCTCTTATTATTTAAGTTGCTAGATAAGAGAAAAATTAAGATTTGATTGGTACTTGTGTGAAACAATTCTCGTAGGAATGATATCTATTTATTATTGTATTACTTTGAAGTGATTTGTGCACTTGCAAGGGTTACATACAAACAAGTTTTTGGCGCCATTGATGGGGATTATTTTTCATAATATCAATTTTAGTTAAGATTTCTATTAATCTAGTGTTTAAATTCTGCATCTTTAATTTTTGTGCATTTAATTGTGTTTTGTTTCTTTTGATATGTGAAGCGGTTTGAATTTGCTTAAGTCTACAATGGGTGACGAAAGAAGCCTAAGAATCTTGCAAGAATTTGTTATGTCGCAAAACCAAAAGGCTCAATCTAGCATTGTGAAACCTGCTGTTGCAACCAACAATTTTGAGATTAAACTGACAATTATTCAGATGGTGCAATAAAACACCTTTGGGGGTGAAGCTACTGAAGACTTGGATGCCCACATCTCTAATTTCCTGGAAATATGTCCAACTTTTAAGATCAATAGAGTGACCGATGATGCTATCAGATTGTGGTTGTTCCTTTTTTCTTTGAGAGATAAGGCGAAATGATGGTTGAACTCGATGACACCCAATTCATTTGTTATTTAGGATGATATATCTTGAGCATTCTTAGCAAAATATTTTTCACTAGGCAAGACTGCACAAATGAGCCAAGCAATTGCAAGCTTTTAGCAGGAGCTGGGTGAGACATTGTTTGAAGCATATGAGAGATTTAAGGAGATGGAAAGAAGATGTCCATATCATGGCTTGCCAAACTGGTTGATAGTCTAAACCTTTTATAATGGGCTCAGTCATTCCATTTGCATCACAATTGATGCCGCAGTAGGAGGTGCACTCATAGGGAAGTCAACCTATGATGCATATGCTTTGTTAGAAGAGATAACTTCAAACAACTACCAATGTGCTAGTGAAAGGGGGATCAACAAGTGATTTGTGGGTATTCATGACATTGATGCTTATACTATGTTTAATGCCAAAATGGATGCTCTTGCAAGAAAGATTGAAAGTGTGAATGTGCATGTCATCACTACCCCACTGTTGAATTGTGAATGGTGTGGAGGAACACATATGGGAATAGAATGGGAAGTGAGGAGTTCTTTTATTCAAAATTCAAGTGAGCAAGTGCAATATGTTTCTAACTTCAATACGTAGCCTAAAAATCCATATTCCAACATCTACAATCCCAGGTGGAGGAATCATCCCAACTTGTCATAGAGTAACCAATCTAAACCTTCTCATTCTCTTGATTTTTCTTAAAGGCAATAAGGTGAAGTTTTCATAGCTCAAATAATCCAATAAGAAGAGAAGCAAACAAGGGACATGCAATAGTTCTTGATTGAGAAGTTTGAAAACGTAAAGACCAAGCTAGACAAGATTGATAAGCTTAAAGTAAGGGTCAACCAAATGGAGCAACACAACCGACACTTGAAGATGCAAATTAGGCAATTGACTGATACTATCAATGAAAGAATGAAAGGTACATTACCTAGAAAGATTGAAATAAACCCAAGAAAATAATGTAATATGATTACTTTGAGAAGTGGCATAGAGATACCTAACCCCTATGCAAGGACGAGACTAATGATGAGAAGGTAGCCCTAAAATACAGAAAATTCTTGAAAATCTTGAGATATCAGAACCAAAAAACTAGAAGGCAGCAACAAATTTTAATCCGAATGGTGATCATAAGGTGGAAAAAGCCATGAAGGATAAAGGAAGCAAGCCTACTCCATGACACCATATCTTTCACCTATTCCTATTCCTTAAATGTTGCAAAAACACAAATTACATAAGCAATATGCTAAGTTTTTGGAGATGTTTAAGCAACTTCATATCAATATTCTATTTGCTGAAGTTTTGGCACAAATTCTCGCATATGCAAAATTCCTTAAAGATCTTTTGTACAATGAGAGAAAGTTGGATTAGTTTGAGACCATCACCCTTTCGAAGGAGTGTAGTGTCATAATTTAAAATAAGCTTCCAATGAAGCTTAAGGATCCAGGGTGTTTTTCCACTCCTTGTCAAATTTATGATTGCAAATTTGATAGAGCATTATGTGATTTTGGTGCAAGTATTAGTTTAATGCCTCTTCATTTGCAGGAAATTAAAGCTTGGTGAAATTCAACCGACTACGCTGATTTTGTAATTAGCGGATCACTCTATTAAACACTTGGTTGGAGTGGTAGAGAACATTCTCATGTAAGTAGGAAAGTTTATTATATTAATGGATTTCATTGTGCTTGACATGGATGAGGATGTAGACACACCTTTAAATCTTGGAAGACCATTTTTGGCAACCGCGTGAGCCATAATTTATGTGAAGAATGGCAAACTAACTTTGAATGTGATGGAAGAATCAATGGAGTTCAATGTTTTCAAAGCTACGAAACAATCTTCTTTCATTAAAGATTGAAATAGGGAGGAAGTGATTCATGAGCCAATTTGAGAGGTTTTTTAGTAGGAGCATCCTATGAATCCATCTGAAGCTTACATGGTTCAAGGGCTATCACCATTGAATGAAGAACATGGAAAACGCTGCTAGCTTTCTGAAAGCAATTCCTCAATTTAAAGATTACATGTTTGAGAATTTTGGACCAAGTAAGGATTCCCCATCAATTGAAAAAGCTCCAATTCTAGAGCCAAAACCTCCTCTTCATTTGAGATATGTATTCTAAAGTGATGCTTATGAAAATGCCCAAATATATAGGAAGAAAGACAAGTTATGACATGCTAAACAATTTCACAAAATCCTCACTTGAAGTTGGATAGCAGTTGTTGCAAGTTTGACCTTATGGAGCTGTAGAGTTGCAAGGAGATGGTACTAAATCGTTCAAGTGAATAGACAACATTTGAAGCCTTTTTTTTTTTTTTGATGATGCATTACAAAATGGACAAATTCTTCTCCTAAATTCACCTTCAAGTTGAGAATTTGTGAAAAAATTTTGAGCTAATGACTTTAAACAAATGCTTGTTAGGAGGCAATCCAATGATTTTATTGTTTTAGTCATTTTTAGGTTGCTTATTTTATTTTTACATGTTATTTCTTTTAAATTTTTAATCATTACAATGTTTAAATTTGTAAAAATTTAGTAGTTTTTGCTAGTTTAATTCGTAATTAGATTGTTTTTTGTATTTAATTTGAGTTAATTTAGTTAATTTTGGTTACTTATAAATATTTTGGGAGCAATGATCATGGGGCAATAACAGCAGATGTGATTATGGAGGGTATAACACTTTAAAGGTTAAAAAATGTAGGAAAATAATGAAATTTAGATGCAGACGAGTTGCATGGGCCATGCGATGTCAAATGATAGCTTCCTTTAAATACTCATTTTGTTTTCCTCCTAACCCTAACACACACAAACCCTAAACTTTACTTAAGCCACCTCCTCCTTTCTTTCACTGTACCCACTTTTTCTCAACCTACCCACTTTCTCTTTCTTCCAAAAACTACCCAAATCATATCATATCCATCATCGAAAAGTCATAAAAAGAAAGCTATATCTTTCTTTTCTTTGAAAAATCAACAAAATCAAAGTCACCATATAATGGAGAGTTTAGATCTGATTGACAAAAAGCTATAATAAGTGTTTTTTTTTTTTAGCATATGAGATTCTTCCAGCAACAATCTCTACCAACAAACCAATGATTTTTAATTTTTTTATTTAATTTCTTTTCTTCGATTTTCTTTAATTTTTTTCTTCATCTACTTCTTCTATTTTCTTTTTCTTATATTTTTTTGTCTATTTTTCTTGTACTGTCAGTTGGGTATTTTATGTTTCAAATTGTTGCAGGTTTAGAATTGATTTTTGTTTTGTAATTTTATTTTTGAGATATTTTGTGTTTGATTGTTATAGGATTTGAATTAGTAATCTGGTTTAGTTTTTTTTTTTTTAAAAAAAAATGTTTGGGTAATCTTATGTTTTATTTATTGAAGTATTTGTTATTTTTTATATCAATTATTTGAATTTTTATTATGAATTGTGCATACTGTGTTAATTTGTTAAGTATTTTTTTTATTTTTTTGGTGGATGCAATAGTGAGAAAAAAAATTATTTGTGGAACTTGTGTTTATTGAATTGCATGTGGTTACTAAGAACTATGAGAATTTGGCTTGTGATTTTCAGTTATGTTTTTCAGGAATGAGAATATGTTTTTGTGGATTTGTTTACAAGTAAAGAAAATTACAAAAACCTTGACAGTTATAGTTGCTAAGTTACGATTCCTCTTGACTATGCAAAATTGATTCGTATTTTATTTTGAGTTGATGCCACCAATTTATTGACAACTTTTAATGGTGTTTTTGATTTTGTTATTGAATAATTGCAAGAAAACAGAAGTTGGTGATTAGAAATATATGTATTTAATTGGAATTATGTGTGAATTTGGGAATTGCAGAAATAAAATTTAATTTTGGTGAATTTGAAAAAAATTGTTGAGTTTGTTGAGAAATCTATGGATTGAGATTGTTATGCAGGTGTTTAGAAATTTTAGAATTACTTGTGTATGCCAGAAACACTACTGGATCAATTTTGGGAAAAACTAATGTGCAACAGTTGATGGTTATAGATTCACTCATTTATGAAAATATTACATCAAATTGGTCCAAAGTATCACATGAACGAAGAGTAATTTTCTTTTTTTTTGCCCTTACAATTTTATTTTCCATTCAAACATTGAGGACAATGTTTAATTTAAGTTTAGGGTGAGAGACTTGAGTTAATTATTTCAATCTTTTGTTCTTTTGTGAATATTGGAATTAGATTTATTCTTTCAAATTTTTTTGGCATTTATTTAAATTGTGAAAAGAAAATTTAGATTTGTTGATTTGAGAATTTCAATGATTTATTTCCTTTAGATTTCTTTGCCCTTACAATTTTATTTTCCTTTCAAACATTGAGGACAATGTTTAATTTAAGTTTGGGGGGAGAGACTTGAGTTAATTATTTCAATATTTTATTATTTTGTGAATATTGGAATTAGATTTATTCTTTCAAATTTTTTGGGCATTTACTTAAATTGTGAAATGAAAATTTAGATTTGTTGATTTGAGAATTTCAATGATTTATTTCCTTTTTGGGTAGGTTGTTTGATCTAAGAGTTAAGATGGATTAACTTGAGAGTGATCACTTCATAATTTGTGAATTTTTGAATTTTGTAATGGTTGTAATGAAACTATGCATGATCAATTTTATTAGAAAATTTGAACATCTAAATAAGCTTGAAAAAAGATGCAAGTAATTTTTTTGTTTAGGTTGATTAAGGAATTTACTTGAACCATTACACCTTGCAATGATAATTTGTTTAATTTCAAAGCATATGCATGCTAGTTTGTTAAAAAAAATTTCACTAATTCTAGAAAAGGCATACAATTTTTTGAGGTGAAATATTAATTCACATTTGATCAAGAAAATGGTTTAGACTTTCTTTGTGTTAACACATTTAGCCATCTCTATACTTTATTATTATTATTATTATTTTACTTTTTAAGACTTGAAATACACTCTAAGAGTGTATATAAATATTTTTCTTGGCAACCTTAATCTTTTCACCATATAACCATCATTATGGCCTACCCTCCAAGAGAATTTTAAGATTAAAATTATTGAGTTGCACAAAAATTTTCATTATGTATGTTGAAAAAGTTGAAATTTCCTTCTTGATTATATGTTTGAGTATATTTGCAAGCATTTGAATATTTGGAAAGCAATAGTTGAGACATGTAATACTTTCATCTTTGTAATTTATTGATTATTTGAGTTAGTTTTTTTCAAAAAAAAGAGAAATTAGTTTTTTTCAAAAAAAAGAGAAAAAAAAAGCAAAAAATATAAAAACAAAAAATAGAAAAAAAGAGTTGAAAAAATAGAAAAAGGAAAAAAAAAAAAAAAGGAAAAAGTTTAGAATTGTGAAGTCTTTTGAGCTCTAATGCTTAAAATGTTTGGAGCTCACAATTCTTATGTGAGATGCATTATGTATACAATTTACTCTTATGCTTTGTGTTGAATTAGAATTATTTGAATAATTGTTGCAAGGAATAAAAGAAGAAAGTGATTTACATAAGTTGAAAAATTTTGGATTTGATATAGAAAATTTTTTAAGTCACTTGATTATTTTAATTTTTGAAATTATCTTACTTAAACCTTTTACCCTTTTTCTTGGCAAGCCAGTTTCCTTTAGCCCCGTTACAAGCTAATAAAAACCTTTTAATCCTTGATGAGATGTGCAATTGCATTAGTGGAGATAAATTGTGTGTTCTTGCCTATGAAATTTTGCATAACATTGTTTAGGAAGAGGTTTGTCAATTCTAGCTTGTATGATATTTGATTTTAAATTGCATCAGTAGAGAGACAAATATATTGTGGCTTTTGCATATTTCCTGATTGATTTATGATGTGAATTGGTTGTAAAAATTTTGAAAGTGAACTTCAATGTCATAAATTTTCTTATGAGTTTGATTGTGTTAGTTTATTATAGAGTTTTCTAAATTCAAGGGTTTGCAATTGTGATTTGCGGAGTTCTCTTGTTATTTCTTTTCTTTGCTTAAGGAATATCTACATCAAATAAAAAAGAAAATTTTGTGAAAATTGGAGGCATCTTCTCTTAAGGTTTTTATTGTTTTGTTTAGAAAGACTCTTTTGTTTACAAAGTCTTATGCTCAATTCAATCGATTTCTTCTTCTTTATTTCTTTTTCTTCTTCTAGGATGAATTAATTCTTTAATTCTAATAATTATGGTGAAAACTCTATTTATTTTATGAATCTATAAAGTGATTTTTACTTAAATTGTGTTAGGTGTCTTGATTTAATATGTTTGAGCTTAATTTATCTTATATGTATGAACGACCGCATATGTGTAGTGTTTGAGATTCTAGATGGTGAAACGAAAGTGAAAGTCTAGAGTTAGTCCTAGCATATTAAACTAGAAGATTGAAATCATGAAAGTAGACTCAACTTCTAAAGATATTCAATGATTATTCAAGAAGTTTAATGTATTTTATTAAATTTTGTGACCACGAGAGTAGACATAATTTTAATAATAATATATTCAAGTTTGCTCGAGAAAGATTATTGAATAATTTAGGAAAACTCATCTTCAAGCACGATCCATTCATAATTGGAACAAATCTTTGGTATAATTGTGAGATAGTATTGTGGTGTACCTGAATTTCCTAGAAATCATTGTCATAAGAGTTTCTTTTAATTTAATTTCAATTTTGTTTAATTATTTTCATAATTTTGATTTTGATTTATTATTCTTTTATTATTTCAGTTGTTAGATAGTAGAAAAATTAAAACTTGATTGATACTTATGTGAAACAATTCTTGTGGGAATGATTTCTACTTATTATTATATTACTTGAAGTGATTTGTGTACTTGTGAGAGTTACATATGCAACATATAGATTTGTGAATAGCCTATTTATATGCTTGTGGTATACTTATTCAATAGGCTTTATTATTGACTAAAAAGTAGACATTCAAAAAGTTTGATTATATTAATAATATTTATTTATATATTTATTATCAGCTGATTTAGACTAATGAACAACTCATTTAAACTCCATTATTTATATATTTCAATTTTTTTATACTACTTGCTTACAAATATAATACTTATAATTATATATTTTATTTCATAAATGATTAAAATTACATAGTGTATTAAAAAATATAAAATAAATATTATGATTTTAGTGGTATTTGACAAATTTTAATTATAATTTAATTTAAACAAGAAATATATAGACCCAATTAGGGATCAATTAGACTTGTAAACTATTTATAAATATAATGGTATTTAGCTTGGTTTGAGTCATTTAACAAATAAATTAAGTCTAAATCTAAATTGTAAGATTGTTTAGTAAATGAATCAAAATTATTAAATTAATGAATCAAATTTGAAGTAATAAATTGTTATAGAAAATTGACCATAATACAACTTTATGAGTTTTTAAAAATAGTAAATTAATATAAAAATACAAATAGTTAATTAAAATTAAAATATTTATTTTATATTTTACAATTATTATCTATGGATATTTATTTAAAAAATTGTATTTACAAAATGTTTTTTTATTTATTACTAAATTCATATATATTTATAATGAATATATTTTTTTATTAATATACAATATTAAATTATTAATTAAATTACATTTCAGTTGAGTTCTAGTTCAATCTCTAACTCATGACTTTCCGCCTCCAGTGAATTAAAGACCGAACCAAGTTTTAAAATTTTGAACCATATAAAATAATTGTAAAATATAAAATAAATATTTTATTCATTTAAAAATGATAACTGTTATTTTATTGCATAAAAAATTTATATATTATAAAATAATTGAATAGCACCAACTCAATATCAATATATAATTTTTAATAAATTATTTTTAATTTTTTTATAATGATTTATTATTTTTGAAATCTCATAAAGTTATATTGTGATCAATTTTCTATAATAATTTATTACTTCTAAAAATTTTTTTAAAAAGTAATCATTTAAAAATACAATAAATTTATTTAAAAATAAAAACAAAATTTATTATTGATGAAAATTTAATAAATATAATTTTAAAATTTTAAAAAATAACACAAAAAAGGTTTTCAAAAAAAAAAAAAAAATTCGCGTCAATTCAGTTTGGTGCAACTGCGTCAGCTAGGTTTTGATTAGATTTCTTCTATTTTGGGTTTGGAGGTTGATTTGAATTGACCAAAAGCTTGATTCTTGAGTTGTTTTTATTTGATCAACCGGGCCACATCTGAAAATTGATTTGGATACAAATTTTTGGCTTAGTGGTCAAAAAGTTAAATTTTTACGGATTTTGATCACTATATTCAATCATTTAAATATGAGCAAATTTAGTCAAATTTTCTTTGCAATTGTGTTCAATTTGCAATTTTGGTCAAAATTGAGATTTGTTCTATGACATGGATGACAAATTAAATTGAATCTTTAAACTAATGGTAACTGAGATGATAAAAAACTTAAAATTCACTCAAATGGGTCATCCATATCATACAATAGATCATTCAATTTTGACCAAAATTATAAATTGAACATAATTATTAAGAAGTTTATAAATTTGATTAAATTTATCAAAATTTAAAACATTAGACATAATAAAAAAAAAAAAATCAATTCAGGTTATATCCTAGTGGGTTATATATAATTAAACAAGTGAACAAATCAAGTTATATTTGAGCTTGAAATTTTATCGTGATTTCAGATTTGGTTCACTTTAGTTTTTTTTTTTTTATTATTATTATCAACTACTCTAGCTAGATTATAGGATTACTTTTTTGAAGAATGTTAAAACCTTCTTTATATTATTTTTTTTTTTCTATATCATAATGATATGTAGCAGATTTTAAAATACAAATGATATAATATTTTTCAAATTTATTTAACACTTAATATTTGTCGTATTTTAAAATATGTTATATATTACTATAATATAGAGAATATAATATAAATAAAATATTTAACACTTATGGAAAGATTAGGATAAGGCATGAAAACTTTCCAAAAATAACTAATTGATCAATAGTGTAAAAGATGTGGACGCGAGTGTAAAGTATAGTTGTGGTGCAATCAAGGAGAAAATCTTAGCAATTTTTTGTCTGCTTTGAACTTTTTCTGGAAAATTGATTTTGAATCCAATTCAATTTGAAATGATAAGAAAATTTTAAGGTTAAATTCAACTTAACCCTAACATTACCCGCGGATCAATTCAAAATGATTTAATCTTGATCCGATTTGAATGCCTTAATTTAAATTACTGAAATATTTAAAAATTAAAATATTTTTAATTTTAATTTTATATAGACTTAATATAGTTATTCTTTTTTATCATGCATAGTTATTTGCTTAAAAAAATAAATTTTATTTAATTTATTAAGTATGTAAATGAAAAAATTAATTAAAATTTATTTGTATAAAATCTACCTACTAAAAAATAAATTTCTAAAGAAAATCATTATGTTGCTTAATAAATTATGAGAAAATATTGGGTCAATAATAAAGAATTTAAATAAATATTTTAAAAATATATTTTAAAAAAACAAATAATAAATGAGTTGATTTGATCCGAAATATTATCTTTAAGAGTAAATTAGAAATCCAACTCAAAATCTTTTTTACATGTAAACTAAATAGGTGATTCCGTCTAAAATTCAAACAACCTAAATCCAAGTGACCTAAAAATATTTCAATCTAAAAACAATCTAATCCAAAAATAACTCCATATGAAAATAACTTAATCTAACCGTTTACCACGTGTATCTAAAGTTAAAGTTAATATTCCAAAAAGATTTGGATGTGAGTGTCAATTATTGTTGTGGTGCAAGCTACTATAAATCCCTAAAAAAATTATAGTATTGTTTATGGTTATTACATTGTGATGTTATAATTAATAATTCACTATTAAATTAGATAAAAATTATTGTTTATCATTGAATTAGATATGATTAGATATTGTTTGATTATATTAAAGTTATTATTCATTATTAAATTAGATTACGTTATTTGATAACATTATAAAATCATTTATCGTAGAATTCATCAAAAAGTTGATATTCCAAACCTGTCAAGTTGTTATCACTTAGGTCAAGCACCGTCAACAGGGTCAAATTTCCAATAGCTGAAGGAATAGGGCCAATGAAACCGCTACTTGCAAAGCTCAATTTCTCCAAACTAAGAAGATTGCCAACAACTATTGGAATTTCAGTACCTGTATTTAATACAAAAAATATGTGGCCTTAGCTATCCAATGTATTTTGCTGTTAACCAACATGTATACGGAAAAGTACATACAAAAATTTGTACACAAAATTAATTAAGAAACATTTTGTCCCAAAATTATAAGCTAATGAATTGTCTTCTTTTTTTTTAAAAAAAAAAAACTGTAAATAAAGATGATATGAAGAGTGCTCTTTGAATCCCTTCACACGGAATTCTAAAACTTCAACCACGCCTTGTTGAGCGCACTGCATGTTAATCAGAGTGGCTGGGTCGGATATTTTTGAATGGTGTATTTTTTTTGAGTAAAATTGGACCGAGTCATTTTAGATTATGAATTGATTAACTCGAATCATAAAATTCATATACAGAAAAGAAATAGTCTGATTTTTAGATTTCTAGTAGGAGATCATTTATTTTTGATCTTTTAAATTACGAATTCACCTGCTGGGAATATTAAAGTCTCATTATTAGGATCCCTATAGGGTGAGAGAGGTCATTTAATTGAAGTAGGACAGACTACATATGCCTCAATAAATCAAAATAAGTCGGACAATTTCCTGTCTTCCAACTTACATGAAGAATGGACAGAGGGAGTCCACGTCATTGACGAATAAATTCATTCCACGTGGGATATAGGCATCAGTATGGCCTCCATAGTTGCCACCACGAATGAATGTATCTTCGTTCCTACTTGGGATATGTATAGGAAAAGTCAGAGGATCGTAATGGTTCCTACTACAAATGCCTTGGAACATTTCATTTTAGATTATGGATTTATCGACTCGAATCATCAAGTTAATATAGAGAAAAAAAGTATTTATTTTTTGAATTTTAAGACGAATTAAATCACTCAAGATTTTAATTTTTTTTAAAAAAATATTATTTTAAATTTTAAATAAATTTAAAATATATTTTATAATTTAAATCCAATCAAATTAGAGTCAAGTCAATTTGATTCTTGAAATTTTTTTCTGAGTCTAATCATATTCAAATCACTATTTTAGATGTTTTTAGATTGAATTTTCAGATGAAGGTGAAAACTATCACCTGTAATGTTAATTTTGTTTCTAACTTAAAGTTGTAGACTAAATCAACTCATTTGAATAATTGAATTCACAATTAATCAATGAAATAAAGATAAAAGAGAACAGAAAAGAACTTAATTATCCAAAAATTATTTCATTCACATTATAAAAAATTTCCACAAATATCTTAAAAGAAGATTGTGAGCAAGGAGTGAATCTAATAAGTTCAATATCAGACATACCAGTAAAATTGTTCCAGCCGAGAAATAACCGTTGAAGCATGGTCAAGTTCCCGATATCCTTAAGTATGCTGCCTTCAAAATTATTATAAGACAAGGATAAATATTTTAATTGCTTACATTGGTATATACTTGATGGAATTGGACCATGGAATAGGTTGACACTCAAAAGCAATTCTTCTAGATTAGGAAGGTGGCCAAACATATTTGATGGGAGACGACCCGTTAAATTATTCATAGTAAAATCAATCACTCTAAGTGAAGACATGTTGATAAAAGTGGAGGGCATAGAACCTGAAAGCGAATTCCCTCTAAAATTAACTTCCTGCAACGAAGATAGGTTGAAGATACCAGAGGGAATGGAACCTGAAAGACTATTATGATCCAAATACAACATTCTCAAATCATACAGATTTGTCATGCCATTTGGAATATACCCTTGAAGACTATTAGAAGACAGGTCGAAGTGTTCAAGCTTTGAGAGGTTGCTTAATGATGATGGGATAGCACCTGTAAAACTATTGGAGCTCAGATTCAATACTTCAAGTTTGGTGAAGGAACCGATCCATGGTGGGATCTCCCCGCTCAAGTAGTTTTGTACAATGGAGAAGTACTTCATTCGCCTGTGTAAATGGGCCAACTCATTGGGCAGAGAACCATGAAACCTGTTATTGTCAAAGGAGACAGAAACTAAGAATGAAAGGTTTCCTAGGTGTGGAGGAATAGTTCCTGTTAGGCTCATATCGGAGAGATCTAAAGCAGTGACTCTGTGGTGGCGAACACCACAAGTAACACCAACCCAGTTGCAGGCAGAGGTATTAGAAAGAGTAGAAGTAGTCCAGTTGGTTGTTAACATGCTGTAAGGATCCCTAGTGATATGAAGTTTCAAGGCAAGAAGAGCTTCCTTATCAGTGTTGATGTTTGTTACTCTCTCTGCAGCTAATAATAAGGCTGCAGAGAATGAGTGGAAAAATATCATCAGCATGCAAGGGATGAAGTATGCCTTTTTCCCCATCACTGTAATGGCAAGTGGGATTTCTACTGTAAGGTTGTTATAAAAAAAAAAAGGAGTTATATAATAATGGATACACGAGATTCAATTTGTTATATGTTGACTTGTGTAAAGAAACCCAATACTCACGTAAGTATTTTTCTCTCTAGGGAAATCTTAAACACTTTCAATAAAAGGTCAATGACTTCAAAAATTTATAATAAACCTGTTAAAATAATTAATTTAATTTAAATTTACATAAATTTTGGCTATTTATATATATGGTGAAAATTATAATAAAAATTTTTTGAAATTTATTGATATGGATATTGCCAACGTTTTCAGGAGACGCATAAGGTATAAACAATTGGAAAAATTGACTCACTTCTAAATTTTCTATGTTTGATTTTTTAGATTCAATATATAGAAATAATAAATATTTTTAAATACTCTATATTAAATTGTTCAGAAATAGATTTAATCTCAGTTCATGATATTTCTCCAATAGAAAAAAGAGAAGAGTTGAACTCTACCATCCAACTATAAGGAAAGAGAAGTCATGCGTTCAGACAGCATACACCTTCGATTCTTGATGGTCATGACTGTAATATAATTCCATTCTCCAATCCCAAGCTAAAATATCCTTAAATATCATAGAGAAAAAAATGCCAGTAAGGATTATTGTCTAATAGAAGATGTTGAGCCTGTCCATCCTGCAAATATGTACATTTTTAAGTGATGGACAATGAATTGTGTGTCTCATCAAAAGGTTAATGTCATTTTCCATCTAAAATCTCAAGAATTTTAGTATAATATTTTAAATATGATTGATTTCATTTCTACGATGATAATAAGTTGTACTAGAAATTTTATTTATAAATAAATACTTGAGTTGTTAAAATGAATTTTAAGTGTTAGAATTCTGTATTAAGTCCATTTATCATAAGAAGTTTGATCTATGAGAATTAAAATACTTGTCTAAGAGGTAGTTATTCAATACAGACAAATAATTTTCACACAGAGAGAAAATTATTTCTATATATATATATATATATATATATATATATATATATATATAATTATTAACATACAAAAAAAAAATGGTTTGCACCCATATATAAGAAGAAATCCAATATTCTTTTTAATATTTTCAATAGATTTATTGGGTAACTTTCGTTTATGTGTTATGACTTTATACTAGACCAATGATTTAATTCAATAATTTACGGATTCAGGTAACAATAATCAAAGATAAGTTTTTCTTAACTCGTTTAATTTATCTTTCATTGAGAATACTTTCTTATAAAATATATAAACATGTTAGAATGTTGTGAAATAAAAATTATTGAAGAATATACAAAAAAAAATTAATTAATAATTATAGAGTAAAGTCATTAAGTCATTAACGACTTAAAAGTCAAGCAAAGTTCCACTTCTTTAGTTTTAGAGGAAAATGCGAATGGATTCACACCTTAGATTTAAATTCTTTGTCCACTCCAGTCCTTTTCTTTGTCTAGTTAATCCCGTAACCCATACGATGGGGCAAACAGCTGTAATATGAATTGCTTAATTGTCAAATACAGTTTATTTGTAAGGTTGTCGGTCTCATCATCACTTCTTATAGCATATTTGGTATTGCAATGGTTAATCCTGTCATAGATTTTAAAATAATAACAATAATAAGTTCTTTATTAATTAAAAATAAAAATTTTTAATATAAATTTTATGAATCAAAATTTGATTTTAAGAGAAACAGACATCAAAGATTTTGAAATAAATGACAATATTTTTAAAACTTGAAAAATTTTACAATAAAAGAAAACCACTTCTACCAATGAATTCATTAAAAAAATATTTTTTTATTATTATTTGTCTTTGTTTTAGTAGTAAAAAAATCTTTTTAACACTATGAATATATAAATTCAATTTCAATCAAAATGAAATTAGCAATTATTTTTAGTTAGAGGTAGTAAATGAGCCGGGTTTGAATTAATTTTAGGTAAGATCATTTTTGGGTTGAAGTAAGTTAAGTCATCGAGTCAATATATTAAAAACAATTTCAAATCATTTTTAGGCTTGGGTCAAATAATTCATAATTAGACTTCTTAAAATGAAAAATATTATTTTTATTTTAAATATTTTTAATAATTTAAATTGAATAACTCAAGTATATAAGTTGAATTCGAATTGACGCATGAGTCGAGTCAAATTTAACTTGAAAATTTTCAAACTTAAATTGTTTGAATTTCTCTTATGTGGGCATTAGCTGTAATTATAATTATTTTTGCTAAAATTATTCCTTGCGATCTGGTTAGTTGACTAATTTTGTATAGGAATATTTAGTTTTTCTTTTTATAATTTTTCCTTTCTTGTTTAGAATATAATATGTGCATAATTCTCTAAATTGAAAAAGAATATATCAGTTGTGAGAATTATTCACAAATTCTATTGTTTCACATGGTATCAAAGCAAATACAACTATGAATAAATTTATGATAATTCATCAATATTTCTTTGAATACCATCATAAATCCATTTGAACCCAATGACCATTACTACCAGCGAATCAACTATATCAATCCCAACACCAACATCAATGTTACATAGTTCAACAAGACAATTCTTCTTTCTCTATCAGTATTATATTAGATGTGACTAATCTCCTTGTGATCTTAACTCATCGAGATGTGCATGGTTCTTGCAACAAAGTTGGATATCTTATTGAAGAAACCAAAAAACCTGCACACGATGATATGTCAAATTAAGCCTAATTCATATATAATAGAGGTATTAGTAGAAGTAGAAGTAGACTAGTTGGTTGCTAACAAGTTGTGAAGATCGTGGGTTATATGAAGTTTAAAGGCAATTAAAGCTTCCTTATTGGTGTTGATGTTTATTACTCTCCCTGCAGCTAATAAGAGGCTGCAAAGAAGAATGAAAAAAATATAGTCAGTAGCATGTAAGGGATGAAGTATGCCTTCTTCCCTATGACTAGGTACTGGAAGTGGGATTTATATTAAGAGGTTGTTATAAAAAACGAGTTATTTGTTAGGAAATGCCTTGTGCTGTGAGGTGGAACATAGTGTATCACATCATGCAATATGCTTAGCATTTTTTAAATAAATTTTAGACAAAAGTTGATTAGATGCCTTTTTTTTAGTATTTGATCAAATTAAATTTTGTGTTTATTTTTTTCATTTTGTTTAATCATATATAAAATCTCAAGCAATCAAATATGATCTCAGATATGATATTGTTCAGGAGCATGTTTAGTCATTCAAAATAATATTACAGGATTATAGAAAGCAAAGAAAATAAATATAAACGTTGATATAATCAAATACTGAAAAAAAAATGATATGTAACTAAATTCAATTGAAATTTTGTCAAGAAAAGGTCAAACATGATCTATTCATGCCATTACTAATTTGTCACCCTCGCCTCAAGTAATGACATTGTATATAATACTGGATGCATAAGAGATTCAATTGGTTATATGTTGACTCATGTAAAAAGCCTAATATGCATTTAGCAATTGTATACTTAATTAATTTTTTAATGAATTATTAAACACTTTTGATATTGTTATAAAAATATAAAGAAGAAAAAATAAGAGAATAATATTACAATGAATTACAATCTATTTACAATAGAGCTAGGAATAAAATAAAGAAAATAAAGTGGATTAAGGATCAACCTATAAAGGAAAATATGTCAAACGATAAAGAAAAATATATGATCAATTAATTAAAAATAAATGTACAATTAATTAGGAATATGTCAACCTACAATCAAAGAGCTAATAATGTTAATTATGTGAACATCCCTTCCCAAACTCAAGATGGCAATGTATTAGCTATCTGGAGTTTTTATATATATATATATATATATTGATCCTAAAAAGAGACAAGAATAATACAGACAGTACCTTGAAGCACATAATGGCGAATGAAGTGGCAATCAGTCTTAATATGCTTATTGCACTCACGAAAGACATTATTGTGAGCAATTTATATTACACTATGATCGTCACAATAAAGAGGAGAGGCAGATAAATGATTAAATTACATATCATGGAGTAACCATCATAGCCATAATAACTCAAAAGTAATATCAATAAGAGCTTGATATTCAACTTTTGTACTAGAATGAGAGATAACCATTTACTTCTTACTATGCCAAGTTATAACAGAATCCCCAACAAAAAAGCAATTACTAGTGATGGAGCATATATCAGTAGGATCTCCAACACAATCAGCATCAGGACATGCCAAAATATTAAGAGAGGGAGGATTATAGTAGTATAGCTCATGAAACAGAATGCCTTTGACATAATAGATGAGTGAAGCAAAACAACATAGTGAGTAATATGAGAAGCAAACATGAACCGAGTCATAATATGAGCAAAATAAGTGACATCAAATGAGTAATAGCAAGATGCACAAGACTACTAGCTAGTTGTCGATATAGAGTATAATCATTAAGGAAAGTACCATCAGTAGCTAAAAATGGACATTAGGCTCAATAAGAGTGCTAATAGTTTTAGTATTAATAAGTCCTGCATGAGAAACAAGATCAATGGCATAATTGGGATGAGATATATAATATTTAGATTAGTTAGAGGAAAACTTAAAGCCTAAAAAATAATTCAATCAGCTAAGATTCTTCATTTCAAACTATTTGCTAAGAAAAGACTTAAGATTTGAAATATGTTGCAAATCACCACCAGTGACAATCATATCGTTCACAGAGTAAAAAAAGGACGTATTATGAATGAATAAGGCATGAGCATAAGTGATAGATTGAAAACCAAACTGATAAATGGTAAAGTTTAATTTGGAAAACCATGCTCAAAGCACCTGCTTAAGTCTATATGAAACCTTATGGAGATGACAAACCTAATTAGGGAGATGGTCATAACCAGGAGGAGCTTGCATATAAACCTCTTAAGAAAGTTCTCAATAAGAAAGGCTTTCTTAACATCCATATGAAATAGTTATTAATGCTTAGTAGCAACAATCATAATAAGATTACAAAAAAAAAAAAAAAGTGAGATAAGCTACTAGCGTAAGAGTCTCCTTATAATCATTTGCTAAGAGTCTCTTTATAATCATTTGCATACTTCTGTGCGAACCCTTTAGCTACTAATATAGCTCTATACCTTTCAACTGAACCATCTACTTGAGTCCTAAATTTATAGATCCAATTACAACCAATTACATATTTATTTAGAGGTAGATCAACTAAATCTGATGCATCAGTGCTTATAAGGGCTTGAATTTCATCTACCATTGCTTTCATCCATCAAAGGTCAGTATTAGCCTCACAATAGGTACAAAGCTCATATAAAGATATAATGGTATGTTGGACTAGATTGGTTAAACCTATGTCATAAGCCTCTTTTGATCTTGACAATGGAGATTGATAAGCTCTAATGCTTTGAATAAGTGTTATTTTGCAAATTATAAGATTTATTTTCTTTGGAAGTTAGATGAAAGTCAAAATCTCCATCTTTTAGAAGAACATTCAAATTCACGGTCAGTATCCTGTAAATCGCGATCGCTACTTTGCTGTAAGAATGAATGAAGCTAGGGCAGAGGAATTCATAGGCGAATTTGCAGCCGCAACTCAGACGAAGAAGCATTAGCTGATTCACAGAGGAATTCACGATGACATTCATGTCTAAGGTTGCAACCACGAATTTCATAGTAACAAAGGAGGGAACTAAAGCCACAACCACAGTATGCCAAGTGTCCAAGGCAATCGTTGAAGAATTGGTCACGACCGTGACTCAAGAAGTTGTAGTTTCCTCACCAAACAAATGAATTCGTGGTCTCAATCGTGCTAAAGACAAAGCTAACTCGCGACCGCGACTTTTAAGTAGTTGGTTGAACACAACGACTATATTTCTTGGATAACTAATGGATGAAGGACACGTGGACTAGCCATTAGACACAAAACGAGGTTCTTTACAATGATTTCTAGCTCCTTAATGTAAATTGAAAATTCACGAATCCAAAATGGCAGTAGCGACTACAACTTTCGCCTCACCAGCATTTAATGCAAAATCTGCCTAGGATAACTTTGAGATTTTGGGATAGTTTTTTAGTAATGTCTCTTTGATGGATGTTGGCTATAAATACTCAACCAAACTGATGTAAATGTAACAGAATTCAATTAATTGTAACCAAATTCTTGCCAATTTGCTACTCATTCTTTTACTCTTCTTTATGTGTTATTGATTATTTGGTGTGAGCAATAAACATGTTTATAAGTAGGTTGAGAGTTAGCCTAGATTCTAAAACTCTTGTAAGAGATTGAAGTGTGAGCCTATCAAAAACAATTGTGAGAGGTTTTTGTGTGAGCCTAAAAACACAAGTTGTAAGGGTTTTGTGTGAGCCATAAAACACAAGTTGTATAAGTTTGGTGTGAGCTTGAAATACCCAATTTAGCTGAGTGAAATACCTAATTGTGAAGAATTAGGGAGTGGATGTAGGGTTTGTTAATGCCCAACCCACTATAAACTTCTTGTGTTGATTTTCCCTTCTCTTTCTTAACTTCCTAAACACCTAAACCTTCATTTTAATTTTTAATCAACCATCAATTCAACTCCCCTTCTTGGTGCACTAAGCCAATAAGTGGTATCAACCAAGTCTCACTCCAAAGCTTAATTGTATGAGTAAAGATCATGGCACAAGAAGGAATCCACACTTACTCAAGCCATATTTCGATGGAGCAGATTATACACATTAGAAGTATAAAATGAAAATCTATTTAGATAGTGATATGGTAGACCTCTGAGATATTGTTGCAAAGGAGTGGAAGCCACCTACCAAAGTGGTGGATGAAAGTGAGGAGTTAATCCCTAGAGAGGAGTGGGTTGAAGCTCATAGGAGATCCAACGATAGAAATAAAAGAGCCATGGCAATCCTTCTAAGTTCTCTCTCAAAAGAAGAAAATGGAAGGGTGCAACATTGCCTTACTGCTCATGGTATTTGGAAGGCCTTGGAAAACTATCATGAGGGCACCACCTTAGTGAAATCTAGCTGACTTAAGATATATATGATGGAGTATGAGCTATTTATGGTGAAGGAAAAAGAAAAGAAAACATCACAGACATGACAAATAGACTCCTTGCAATCGTTACCAACATGAAGAAGTTTGGGAGAATTCTCACCAATCATAAAGTAAATTCTAAAATCTAAAATCTCAACCTCTTAAAAAATTTATTGCAAGGTTGTGTAATATCCAAGAGTCCAACCCGAAGATAGGAAAGGTGCCAACGGATGTCCTAATAGACAAACTCTTAACTCTTGTGTTAGCCTTGAAAAAGGATGAAGAAATAAAGAGAATGAGAGGTCAATGAGAGAAATTTGAAAAACCATAAAGGAGAACCTTAGCACTCAAGCCTTCATCAAAGGAGAAGGAAGTAGAAGTAGCCTCAAATGAATAGGAAAGTGACAAAGAGGAGGAGGAGCTTGCAATGCTCTTAAGAAGAGCTAAGGATATGATTAGAAGAAGAAAAGAAAGAAAGAACTTCAAGAAAGCAACTTCAACTCTCAAAGAAAGATTAAATGATGTCACTTGCTATGAGTGTGGGAAGCAAGACCACATCAAAAAAAACCGCCCTAACTTGAAGAAGAAGAAGAAAAGGGAGAAAGAAAGAAAGAAAAGCTTCAAAGCCACTTGGAATGATAGCTCAAGTGAAGAAGATGAAGAGGAAGAGGTTGCAAACCTATGCTTCATGGCTCAAGAGGATTCATCCAATGAGGTAAGCTCTTCGCCTCACTCTTATTTTGAATTTGATGAGTTAGATGATATGGATGATGAGCTTTTAGAAGCTTTCTCCATGAAATGTGATAAATACAAGTCACAAATGAAAACTTACAAGAAATGCATTAAATTAGAGGATAAGTTTAAATCCTTGAATAGTCTTGTAAATGAATTGAGGGTTTCAAATGAAGAACTTAAGAAGTCTATGAAGAGTTTATCTAAGTCATCTTCATCTCTAACTTCATTAAGAAAAGAAAATAACTCATGGAAAGGAGAAGTCAATGAGCTTAGAAACTCTATTTCTAAGTTCCACAAGGGTAATGAAGCTTTGGATGCACTTATTGTATCATAAAGACCTCCCTTAGTTAGGCATGGTCTAGGCTTTAATGGAGCCTTTTCTTCTACACCTTCACACACAACATTCAGCGAGGCCTCAACACCTTAAACATTAAGTATTGAGATTGTTGGAAAGAAAAGTACTCAAAACACTAAACCACCATTGCCTAAGGGTAAAGGAAAAGTGCAACATGGCCCAAGGCCTATTTCTAAGAAGGCCAACCATGCATACATGTATAATAAAATGCATGCTCACTCAAACACACACATAAAATTTGCTCCTACACCCATTCATAAATGTTCATGCTCACACACATCATATTAGTATGAGAAAATCCTTCACTCATACTAAGGCAATGCATAGGAGAAAGACACATAGGTGTAAACTCCAATTCCACTATTGCATGACCCCCACTCATACCAAGGCAATGCATAGGAGAAAGACACATAGGTCTAAACCCCAATGTTACTATTGCATGAAGTATGGACGCATACATGTTTAATGCTACATTAGGAAGACACACCACAAGTTTGAGGATCTTTCAAAACCTAACCCTAATGACCCAAGTATGCTTAGGTACGAAAGTAAATATGATTTACTTATATTGTGTAGGGGTGTTTGGTAGCCACCAATAAAGCAAATGATTAGCATGTGGATAACATATGCTCAAAGAACATGATAAGCAATAGGAAGCTATTCATGTGCCTAAAGGAAAAGGAGGGTGGCAATGTCACATTTGGAAATAATGCCAAGGGTAAGGTAATTGGCATTGGGACCATTGGTAAAAAGAATAGTTGTTCTTTAATTAATGATATTTTACTTATTGATGACTTACAACATAACTTGCTTAGTGTAAGTCAATTATGTGACGGAGGTAATAAAGTCACTTTTGACCCTAGAGAATACCGAGTTACCACTTTGGTGGATAAAAAAGTAGTTTTTAAGGGTGTAAGGAAAG
The DNA here is from genome assembly GCA_949677035.1 of Omphalea diandra. Taxonomy (NCBI): domain Eukaryota; kingdom Viridiplantae; phylum Streptophyta; class Magnoliopsida; order Malpighiales; family Euphorbiaceae; genus Omphalea; species Omphalea diandra. Next base: position 16,891 of record CATIWR010420568.1, on the reverse strand, counting down.
GCAATACCTACGTTATTGACTTAGACAATTTGGCTAACTAATCCTTTAAGTGTCTTATATCTCTTAGTAATGAAGCTTGACTATGGCATAAAAGACTTGGACATGCTAGCATGTAGGTCTTACAAATCACATCAAAAGGAAAGTTGGTGGAAGATCTTTCCAAGCTAAGATTCTCTAGAGACAAGACATGTAGTCCTTGCCAAATGGGGAAGCAACATCAATCTTCCTTTAAAGAAAAAAATATTATAAGTACATCTAGACCTCTTCAATTAATTCATGTGGACTTGATAGAACCTATTAGGAGTGCTAGTTTAGGTAGAAAATATTATGCACTAGTCCTAGTTGATGATTACTCTAAGTTTACTTGCGTTTCTTTTCTAGCTCATAAGCATGATACTTTTGACACTTTTAAAAGTTTTACAAAAAGGATTCAAAATGAAAAGGGTTACTTCATTTCTTCCATAAAAAGTGACCATGGAAAAGAATTTCAAAATGAGTCTTTTGAATCTTATTGCTTAAAGAATGAGACTTTTCATAACTTTTCAACTCCTAGAACACTATAACAAAATGGTGTTGTAGAGAGGAAAAATAGGACACTAGTAGAGATAGCTAGAACTATGCTTAATGAGTATTCATTGTCATATTACTTTTGGGCTGAAGCTATCAATACTTCGTGTTATATTGCAAATCGAGTTTTCAAAATACCCATTCTTTAAAAAACTTCTTATGAGCTATGGAATGGTAGAAAGCCTAAGTTAGCATACCTAAGAGTTTTTGGATGTAAGTGCTATATCTTGAATACCAAGGATAATCTTAAGAAATTTGATTCAAAAACAAATGAAGGCATCTTCTTAGGTTATTCCACCACTAGCAAAGCCTATAAGGTTTTTAATAAAAGTTCAACAATTGTTGAAGAGTCTATAAATATTGTGTTTGATGAATCTAATAAGCTTGATCTTGGGAAATGTCCTTTTATTGATGATCTTATAAGTGATTTTGAGAAATTAAATTTCGAGCATACTATAAGAGAAAAGGATAAGGACCATGATGAAAGCAAATCATCAAGAAAAGATAAAGATCCTAAACATCAACAAGTGAAATCACCAAACCAAGATCCTTCCAAAGATTGGATATTTTCCAAGCATCACCCCAATGACCTACTCCTTGGAGATACTTCAAATGGTGTAAGTATTATATCTCAACTCAATACTTTAGATAATAATCTTGTTTTTGTTTCTTTATTTAAGACAAAGTCTGCAGATGAGGCTGTTGATGATGAGAGCTGGATGATTGCTATGTAAGAGGAACCAAACCAATTTGAGAGAAACAATGTGTGGGAACTTGTTCCTAGGCCAAAGAAGCACCCAATTGTAGGTTGCAAATGGGTGTTAAGGAATAAGTTAGATGAGCAATCATTCATCAATAGAAATAAGGCTAGCTTGGTTGCTAAAGGTTACAACTAAAAGGAAGACATGGACTATAATAAAACCTATGCCTCTGTAGCAAGGTTAGAGGCCATTAGGATTTTTTTGGCATATGCATGTCACATGAATTTCATACTATTTCCAATAGATGTTAAAAGTGCTTTTCTAAATGGTGTTATTAAGGAGGAAGTTTATGTTGAACAACCTTCTGGTTTTGAATCACATACTTTTTCAAATTATGTTTTTAAATTGAGTAGAGCCTTGTATAGTTTGAAACAAGCTCCAAGAGCTTGGTATGAAAGGTTTAGTTCTTTTCTTTTGCAAAATGATTTTGAAAAGGGGAGGGTTGACACAACTTTATTTGTCAAAAGGCATATTGATGATACACTAATAGTGCAAATTTACATTGATGATATCATTTTTTGTTCTACTAATGAATCTCTATGTGAGGATTTTGCTAAGTGTATGACTAGGAAATTTGAGATGAGCATAATCGGAGAGCTCAAGTTTTTCCTTGGTCTACAAATCAAGCAAACCAAATAAGAGATCTTCATCAACCAAACCAAATACACCAAGGACATTCTCAAGAAATTTGGCATGGAAAGATATAAAGTTGCAAAAACACCAATTAGTGCTACCCTTAAATTGGACAAGGATGAATTGGGTAAGTCGGTTGATAAGAAGAGATATCGAGATATGATCGGTTTTCTACTTTATCTTATCGCTCTTAGACCTGATAAAATGTTTAGTGTATATATATGTGCTAGATTTGAATCTTGTCCTAAAGAATCTCATTTGAATGTTGTTAAAAGGATTTTCAAATATTTGCATGGCACATTATATTTAGGTTTGTGGTATCCTAGAGATTCTTCATTTAGCCTCATAGGTTATTCAGATGCAGATTATGCTGATAGTCTTCTAGATAGAAAAGCACTTCTGAAACTTGCCAAATTATAAGAAAGTGTTTAGTTTCTTAATTTAGTAAGATGCAAGTTCCGCTTGTCTTATCCATCGCCAAAGCTGAATATTTAGTTGCGGGTTGTTGTTGCACCCAAGTCCTTTAGATGAAACGACAATTAAAGGATTATGACAAAGTTGTTGATCACATTCCCATCAAATGTGACAACACTAGCACAATAAATCTTTCCAAAAATCCCATCCAACATTCTAGGAGCAAACATATAGACATTAGGCATCATTTTCTTAGAGATCATGTCCAAAATGGTGATGTAGTCTTAGAATTTATAGACACAAATCATCAACTTGCTGACATTACAAAGCCTATCAATGAAGAAAGGATGAACTTCATTAAGAGAGAGTAGGGAATATTTGATGGAAGCTCCCTGAAGTGAAAAATTAGATCCTTCTGAAATGTTTTTTATATGTTTAATTACTCCTTGTTGAATGACTGCCTTATGTGATGTATGTGATATTTATCTCTTTGGATGTGTTAATTTTTGTGTGCAATTGTGCTTTTCTATGCCAATTTGCATAAATTGGACAATAATATATTAAATGGATCACAACTTAGATAGTCAAGTCTTATCATTTTATAATTATCTTTTCTGACTTGTAATTCAAAGTCTTTATTCCTCGGTTCACGGTTGCGAATTACAAGTACTCATCATTCGACTGTCAACCATCAATTTACAGTCGCGACTTTTAATTCCCACCATGAATTTGTTCAAATTTTAAATCTTTGACCATTGAACACACCATTTCCCATGGATTTTTTGTCTGGTACTCACATTTTTCAAAATTAGTGGTCGGGACATGCAGGTCGCGGTTGCGACTTTGGGTAACTATCATACATTTAAGTGATTTGATTGCCAACCGATGACATTCTTTCATTTAATGCATTTGTGACGATTTTTGGCTATTTTCACCCCATTCCTTGCCTTATAAACCCTTCAAATAGTGTTTCTTTTCACTACTACACATTATCTCAATCTTTCTTCTACCTTACTCTTAACAACCTTCCAATCTTCCTTCATTCATAAATGGCCCCCAATAAAGCTTCAAGAGAAGAGAAGGGAAAGGCAGTGGCACAGCCTTCTGGACCACCAGCTCTACACTTGATGAAAGGGATAATGAAAGAGGAAAAAGATCAGTACAAAGCAAATGCTTCAAAAATCATATTACCAAACAAAATCCTTTGTCTTCCTTCTTGAATCGCTGGGAATCAAAGATGAGATCTATGCATTTCTTTCAAACCTGGGATGGAATGAATTTATTTTTCATGACGAGCTCGAATATGAGGAGATCATGTGAGAATTTATGTGTACCGTGACTTTAAGTCGGAGAATGAAATCTCACGCTGAACAATACGGGTTAGTATTTCGAGCTTTTGAGGACCCTTTTTTCATCAACTTCGAACAACTTTCCAATCTATTCAATCTTTAAGTCGGAGATGACATTTCATTCATCATCTCCTCTCTTGATGTCATATATTTCTAGTTTTAGTCCAAATTTTCCATTGAGACCAAACATGACCTAAAACCTCCTTAGCCAAATATATATGAACCCTTCCTCTTTGGTTACTTCATCATATCATCACCTTCTCCATTAATGCAAAAGGTGATGGTAACGAAAAGGTATCCCAAAAGGATCTTGCTTTCCTTTTCTGCCTTATCAAAAACAAACCCATACAAACTGGTCATTATCTTGTGGATCAATTGATTCTAATAAGCACCAAACCCAAGAGTCAGTTTCTCCTTCCTTCCTATGTCACTGCTATCTACTGATACGCGAGTGCCCTTAATGAGGAAAATGAAAAATACCTCACTAAGAAGCTTCTCCCTTCCTAAAATTTTTTGGACCTCCCCTACCTCATCAATGCAAAAGTCATTCACCCTGATTCTGACACATACACTTTGGGTGCTTTTGAAGCAAAGAAATTAGAGTCTTCCCAAGCCTCCAAAAGAAAAAGGTTTGTCATTAAAGAGGGAGACCAACCTGTTCCACCTCCCCAACCTAAGCCCAAAACCAAAATCTCTCTTGCCTCTATCAAGAAGAAATTGGACAAGATGATAAGGATGCTGAAGAGATGGTTTCTCCTCCACTTCCACCTACATAGTGACTTGTTGGACTTATAAGAGAAAGTAGGTACCCCTCCCTACCATCTTTCAGATTTTGAGGATTAGGAGGACACACGGGAAGGGTAGGACAACCAAAAGGTTGAGGAGGGTGATGAAGTTGAGGGTGAAGGAGATAATGAAGAACTAGACGATTCTAGAGATGATGATCGTTCTCTTATCTTTTATTTTGTGTTTAGGGTTTCTTTTTCTATTTTGTTTTTTTAGTTCTTAATGTAAAGTTGTTAATCTCACAGTTTATTAAATAAATAAAAGTGTTTGTTTTGCAATTTATTGTCTCATATGTTATGTGATTTTAACTTATATTGTATTTTATTGTTTTTGCTCTATATGCTTACTCTATCTCAATTTATGCATCTCTTTTACTTTTTAAATCTTTACCCTCTTTTTGATCTTGCTAAAGAGGGAGAGAATAACATTGAAAGAAAATAAGCTTTGTGCATAAGAAAAGCATAAGTTGAGGGGGAATAAGTTCTTACTTAGAATTATTTGATCATTGACTAAAATCCTTTGATTATTTGATCATTCACTATTCCAACTTCATAACTCATGCATTTATCTTTCTTTAATATCAATCTAAGTTGTCAAAATAAAAAATGAGGAGATTGTTGGACTAGGTTGGTTAAACCTATGTCATAAGCCTCTTTTCATCTTGACAATGGATATTGATCAGTTCTAATGCTTTGAGTAAGTATTATTCTACAGATTATAAGATTTATTTTCATTAAAAGTTGGATAGAAGTCAAAATCTCTATCTTTTAGCAGAACATTCAAATTCACGGTCTATATCTCCTAAATTACGATTGTGACATTGTTGTAAGAATGGATGAAGCTAAGATAGAGGAATTCATGGGCGAATTCGTAGGCAGACTCAGCTGAAGGAGCATTGGTTGATTCATAGAGGAATTCACGATGGCATTCGAGTCTGAATTTGCGATCACAAATTATGTAGTAACAGGGGAGGGAACCAAAGCCATAGTTATAACACGCCAAGTGTCTAAGGCAACCGTTGGAAATCAAAAATTGTGAGGGAGAAAAATTGGTCGCGACCATGACTTAAGAAATTGTAGTTTTCTCACTAAATAAAGGAATTCGTGATATCAGTCAACCCAAGACAAAGCTAACTCGCGACCGCGACTTTTAAGTAGTTGGTTGAACACAATGACTATTTCTTAGACATCCAATGGATGAAGGACACGTGGACTAGCCATTAGACACAGAACGAGATTCTCTGCCATAATTTTCAACTCCTCACTACAAATTGGAAATTCACGATCATAAAATGGCAGTAGCGACTGCGACTTATACCTAACAAGCAATTAATGCAAAATATGTCTAGCACAACTTTGAGATTTTGGGGTAGTTTTTGAGTAACGTCTCTTTGGTGGATGTGGGCTATAAATACTCTACTAAACTGATGTAAATACAAGAGAATTCAATTAATTGTAACTAAACTCTTGTCAATTTGATACTCATTCTTTTACTCTTCTTCATGTATTGTTGATTGTTTGGTGTGAGCAATAAACATCTTTGTAAGTAGGTTGAGAGTTAGCCTAGATTCTAAAACTCTTATAAGAGGTTGAACTGTGAGCCTATCTAAAACACTTGCGAGGAGTTTTTGTGTGAGCCTAAAAATACAAGTTGTAAGGGTTTTGTGTGAGCAATAAAAATACAAGTTGCATAAGTTTAGTTGAGTGAAATATCCAATTATGGAGAATTGGGGAGTAGACGTAGGATTTGTTAACACCTGAACCATTGTAAACTTCTTATGTTGATTTTTCTCTTCTCTTTAATAACTTCCTAAACACCTAAACCTTTCTTTTAATTTTTAATCAACCACCAATTCAACCCTCTTCTCGGTGCACTAAGACAAAAAATGGCATCAAAGCCAAGTCTCACTCCAAAGATTAATTGTGTGAGTAAAGATCATGGCACAAGAAGGAATCCACACTCACATCAAGCTATAATTTGATGGAGCAAACTATAGTCATTAAAAGTATAGGATGGAAATCTATTTAGATAGTGATGTGTTAGACCTGTGGGATATTATTGCAATTGAGTGGAAGCCACCTACCAAAGTTGTAGATGGAAGTGAGGAGTTGATCCTTAGAGAGGAGTGGGTTGAAACTTATAGGAGATCCAATGGCAAAAATAAAAGAGCCATGACAATACTTCTAAGTTCTCTCTCAAGAGAAGAAATTGGAAGGGTCCAACATTGCTTTACTGCTCATGGTATTTGGAAGGCCTTAGAAAACTATCATAAGGGCAACACCTTGCTGAAATCTAGCCAACTTGAGATGTATGTGATGGAGTGGGAGCTTTTCATGATAAAGAAGGAAGAAAGCATCACAGACATAACAAATAAACTCCTTGCAATTATCACCAACATGAAGAAGTTTGGGAGAATTCTCACCAATCATGAGGTAAATTCTAAAATTCTAAATCTCTACCTCATAAAAATTTTGGTGCAAGGGTGTGTAGTATCTAAGAGTCCAACCCAGAGATAGGAAAGGTCCCAACGGATGTCCTGATAGGCAAACTCTTAACTCATGAGTTAGCTTTGAAAAAGGATGAAGAAATAAAGAGAATGAGAGGTCAATGGTAGAAATCTGAAAAACCAAAAAGGAGGACCTTAGCAATCAAGTCTTCATCAAAGGAAAAGGAAATAGTAGTAGCCTCAAGTGAAGAGGAAAGTGACCAGGAGGAGAAGCAGCTTGAAATGCTCTCAGGAAGAACTATAGAGATTTTTAAAAAAAGGAAAGAAAGAAGGAACTTCAAGAAAACAACTCCTACTCCCAAAGAAAGATAAAATAATGTCACTTGGTATGACTGTGGCAAGCAAGGTCACATCAAATTTGACTGCCCTAAGTTGAAGAAGAAGAAGAAAAGGGAGAAAGAAAGAAAGAAAAGCTTCAAAGCCATTTGGGATGATAGCTCAAGTGAAGAAGATGAAGAGGAAGAGGTTGCAAACATATGCTTCATGGCTCAAGAGGATTCGCCTAATGAGGTAAGCTCTTTACCTCACTCTTATTCTGAATTTGATGAGTTAGATGATGTGGATGATGAGCTTTCAGAAGCTCTCACCATGAAATGTGACAAATACAAGTCACAAATAAAAATATACAAGAAATGCACTAAATTAGAGGATGAGTTTAAATCCTTAAATAGTCTTATAAGTGAATTAAGGGCTTCAAATGAAGAACTCAAGAAGTCTATGGAGAGTCTATCCAAGTCATCTTCATCTCTAACTTCATTAAGAAAAGAAAATGACTCATTGAAAGGAGAATTCATTGAGCTTAGAAACTCTATTTCTAAGTTCCATAAGGGTAAAGAAGCTTTGGATACACTTATTGTATCACAAAGACCTCTTTTAGTTAGGGATGGTTTAGGCTTTAATGAAGCCTCTTCTTCTACACCTTCATACACAACATTCATCAAGGCGTCAACACCTCAAACTTTAAGTATTGAGGTTATTGGAAAGAAAAGTGCTCAAAGCACTAAATCACCATTACCTAATGACAAAGGAAAAATGCAACATGGCACAAGACCTATTTCTAAGAAGGTTAACCTTGCATACATGTATAATAAAAGGCATGATCACTCAAACACATACAAAAAATTTGCTCCTACACCCAAATGTTCATGCTAACACACACATCATGAAGGTTCCCTTCATTGTCACTATGAAAGTCGTTATTACGACCCTGGCGCGACACTCACCATGACTTCCTCTGTGACTAAGGCTTTGCAGTCTTTAGATGGTTCACGGTAGCAAAATAGCCCGCAAATTTCTCTGGCCTAGTTTCATCATTTCCTGTGATTGATTCGCGGTCGCTATTTACCATACATACACCACGAATTTAGATGTTCTTTATATTGTTAGAGATTTTGAATTCCATCCTACTTCTAATGAAAAAAATCTAACTTATAATATGCAAAACAACACTTAATGAAAGTATTAGAATTGATCAATCTCTATTGTGAAGATAAAAAAAGGCCCATGACTTGGGTTAAACCAACCTAGTCCAATAGAGGATCTTTCAAAACCTAACCCCTTAAGACCCAGGTATGCTTGGGTACCAAAGCAAAGATGATTTACTTGTGTTGTGTAGGGGTGTTTGGTAGCCACCAATGAAGCAAATGATTAGCATATGGATAACGAATGCTCAAAGCACATGACGGACAATAGAAAGCTATTCATGGCCCTAAAGAAAAAGGAGAGTGGCAATGTCACATTTGGAAACAATGCCAAGGGTAAGGTAATTGGCATTAAGAACATTGGTAAGAATGGTTGTTCTTTAATCAATGATGTTTTACTTGTTGATGGCTTATAACATAACTTGCTTAGTGCAATCCAATTATGTGACAAAGATAATAAAGTCACCTTGGACCCTAGAGAATGTCGAGTTATCACTTTGGTGGATGAAAAGGTAGTTTTCAAGGGTGAAAGGAAAGTTAATACCTACCTCATTGACTTAAACAATTTGGCTAACCAATTATTTAAGTGTCTTATTTCTCTTAGTAATGAAGCTTGGCTATGGCATAGAAGACTTGGACTTGCTAGCATGGAGCTCTTACAAAGCTTATCAAAAGGAAAGTTGGTTAAAGGTCTTCCCAAGCTAAGGTTCTTTAGAGACAAGACATATGTTCCTTACCAAATGGGGAAGCAACATCAATCTTCCTTTAAAGCAAAGAATATTATAAGTACATCTAGACCTCTTCAATTAATTTATATGGACTTGATAGGACCTACTAGAAGTGCTAGTTTAGGTGGAAAATATTATGCACTAGTCCTAGTTAATGATTACTCTAGGTTTACTTTTGTTTCCTTTCTAACTCATAAGCATGATACTTTCAATGCTTTTAAAAGTTTTCCAAAAAAGATTCAAAATGAAAAGGGTTACTTCATTTCTTCCATAAGAAGTGACCATGGAAAAGAATTTCAAAATGAGTCTTTTGCATCTTATTGCTTAGTGAATGAGATTTTCCATAACTTTTTAACTCCTATAACACACAACAAAATGGTGTTATAGAGAGGAAAAATAGGACACTAGTAGAGATAACTAAAATTATGCTCAATAGGTATTCATTGTCAGATTACTTTTAGACTGAAGCTATCAATATTTCGTGTTATATTGCAAATCGAGTTTTCAAAAGAATCATTCTTAATAAAACTTTTTATGAGCTATGGAATGACAGACAACCTAAGTTAGCATACCTAAAAGTTTTTGGATATAAGTGTTATATCTTGAATACTACGAATAATCTTGGGAAATTTGAATAAAAAACAAATGAAGACATTTTCTTAGGTTATTCCACCACTAGCAAAGCCTATAGGGTTTTAATAAAAGTTTAACGGTTGTTGAAAAGTCTATGAATATTGTGTTTTATGAATCTAATAAGCTTGATCTTGGGAAAGGTTCTTTTATTGATGATCTTATAGGTGATTTTGAGAAATTGGATTTAAAGCATACTACAAGAGAAAAGGATGAGGACCATGATGAAAGCAAATTATCAAGAGAAGATAAAGATCCTTAACATCAACAGGTGAAATCACCAAACTAAGATCTTCCCAAAGATTGAAGATTTCTAAGCATCACCCTAAAGACCTAATCATTGGTGATACTTCAAAGGGTATATATACTAGATCTCAACTCAATACTTTAGATAATAATCTTATTTTTATTTCTCAATTTAAGCCAAAGTTTATAGATGAGGCTCTTGATGATGAGAGTTAGGTGATTGCTATGCAAGAGGAACTCAACCAATTTGAGAGAAACAATATGTGGGAACTTGTTCCTAGGCCTAAGGAGCACCCAATTGTAGGTTGCAAATGGGTGTTTCGAAATAAGTTAGATGAGTAAGTATTCATCACAAGAAATAAGGCTAGATTGGTTGTTAAAGGTTACAACTAAGAGGAAGGCATTGACTATAATGAAACCTATGCCTTCGTAGCAAGGTTAGAGGCCATTAGGATTCTTTTGGCATATGCATATCGCATGAATTTCATACTATTTCCAATGGATATCAAAAGTGCTTTTCTAACTAGTGTTATTGAAGAGGAAGTTTATGTTGAACAACCTCCTGATTTTGAATCACATACTTTTTCAAATTATGTTTTTAAAATGAATAGATCCTTGTATGGTTTGAAATAAGCTCCAAGAGCTTGGTATGAAAGGTTTAGTTCTTTTCATTTGCAAAATGGTTTTGAAAAGAAAAAGGTTGACACAACTTTATTTGTCAAAAGTCATAATCATGATACACTAATAGTGCAAATTTATGTTGATGATATCATTTTTAGTGCTACTAATGAATCTCTATGTGAGAATTTTGTTAAGTGTATGACTAGGGAATTCGAGATGAGCATAATGGGAGAGCTCAAGTTTTTCCCTGGTCTACAAATCAAGCAAACCAAAGAAGGGATCTTCATCAACCAAGCCAAACATAAAAAGGACATTCTCAAGAAATTTGGCATGGAAGGATGTAAAGTAGCAAAAGCACCAATGAGTGCTACCTTTAATCTAGACAAGGATGAATTGGGTAAGTCAGTTGATGAGAAGAGATATGGAGGTATGATCGGTTCTCTACTTTATCTTATCGCTTCTAGACCTGATATAATGTTTAGTGTATGTATATGTGCTAGGTTTCAATCTTGTCCCAAAGAATCTCATCTGAATGCTTTTAAAAGGATTTTCAAATATTTACATGGCACATTGCATTTAGGTTTGTGGTATCCTAGAGATTCTTCATTTAGGCTCATAGGTTATTCGGATGTAGATTACGTTGGTAGTCTTCTAGATAGAAAAAAACACTTTTGAAACTTGCCAATTTATGGGAGAGGGTTTAGTTTCTTCGTTTAGTAAGAAGTAAATTTCGGTTGCCTTATCCACCATCAAAGTTGAATATGCAATTATGAGTTGTTATTACACCTAAGTCCTTTGGATGAAACAACTATTAAAGCATTATGGCAAAGTTTTTTTTATCACATTCCCATCAAATGTGACAACATATGTGCAAAAAATATTTTAAAAAATCCCATCCAACATTCTAGGAGTAAACATATAGACATTAGGCATCATTTTCTTAGAGATCATGTCCAAAATGGTGATGTAGTGTTAGAATTTATAGGCATAAATCATTAACTTACAAACATTTTCACAAAGCCTCTAAATGAAGAAAGGATGAACTTCATTAAGAGAGAGTTGGGAATATTTGATGGAAGCTCCCTAAAGTGAAAAATTAGATCCTTCTGAAATGTTTTTTATATGTTGCATTATTCCTTGTTAAATGATTGTGTTGTGTGATTTATGAGATATTTATCTCTTTGGATGTGTTAATTTTTGTGTGCAATTGTGTCTCTCTATGCCAATTTGCATAAATTGGACATTAATATATTAAGTGGATCACAATTTAGATAGTCAAGTCTTATCATTTCATAGTTATCTTTTCAGACTTGTAATTCGCAGTCGTTATTCCTTGTTTCACAGTCGTGAATTATAGGTAATCATCATTTGGCTATCAATATCAATTTGCGATCGCGACTTTCACCCTCCACCACGAATTTGTTCAAATTTTAAATCTTTTAACTATTGAACGTACCGTTTCCTAAGGATTTTTTGTTTGTTACTCACATTTTTCAAAATTAGTGATTGCGACTTGCAGGTCGCAGTCGCGACTTTAGGTAACTGTCATGCATTTAAGTGATTGGAATGTCAATCGATGACATTCTTTCATTTAATGCATTTGTGACCATTTCTAACCATTTTTACCCTTTTTCTTGGCCCTTATAAACCCCTTAAATAGTATTTCTTTTCACTACTACTCATTATCTCAATATTTCTTCTACCTTACTCTCAAAAACCTTCCAATCTTCCCTCATTCACAAATGGCCCCTAAGAAAGCTTTAAGAGTAGAGAAGGGAAAGGCAATGGCACAGCCTTCTGGACCACCGACTCTACACTTGATGAAAGGGATAATGAATGAGGAAAAAGATCGGTACAAAGCGAATGATTCAAAAATCATATTACTGAACAAAATCTTTTTTGTCTTCCTTCTTAAGTCGCTAGGAATCAAAGACGAGATCCACACATTTCGTTCAAACCTAGGATGGAATGAATTTATTTTTTGTGACGAGCTCAGATATGAGGGTATCATGCGAGAATTCATGTGTACCATGACTTTAAGTCGGAGGGCGAATCTCACTTCGAATAATACGAATTAGTATTTCAAGCTTTTGAGGACCTATTTTCATCACCTTCGAACAACTTTCCAATCTATTCAATCTTCAAGTCGAAGATGGCATTCCATTCATCATCTCCGCTCTTAATGTTATATATTTTGAGTTTTAGTCTAAAATCTCCATCGAGACTAAACATGACTCTAAAACCTCCTTAGCCAAATACATTCGAATCCTACCTTTTTGGTTACTTCATCATATCATCACCTTCTCTGTTAACGCAAGAGGTGATGGTAACAAAAAGGTATCACAAAAGAATCTTGCTTTTCTTTTCTACTTTATCAAAAACAAACCCATACAAACTGGTTGTTATCTTGTGCATCAATTGATTCACATGAGCACCAAACCCAAGAGTCAGTTTCTCCTTCCTTCCCATGTCACTGCTATCTATCAATACGTGGGTGCTCTTAATGAGGAAAATGAAAAATACCTCACTAAGAAGCTTCTCCCTTTCCAAAATTTTCTAGACCGCCCCTACCTCATCAATGCAAAAGCCATTCACCCTGATTCTTACACATACACTTTGGGTGCTTTTGGACCAAAGAAAATAGAGTCTTCCAAAGCCTCCAAAAGAAAAAGGTTTGTCATTAAAGAGGGAGACCAACCTGTTCCACCTCCCTAATCTAAGCCCAAAACCAAAATCTCTCTTACCTTCATCAACAAGAAATTGGACAATATGATGAGGATGTTGAAGAGATGATTTCTCTACACAGTGACTTGGTGGACTTATAGGAGAAAGTAGGTGCTCCTCCCTGCCATCTTCCAAATTTTAAGGTTTGGGAGGACACATCGGAAGAGGAGGACAACCAAGAGATTGAAGAGGGTGATGAAGCTGAAGGTGGAGGAGATAATGAAGAACTAGATGATTCTAGAGATGATAATCGTTCTCCTATCTTTTAGTTTATGTTTAGGGTTTCTATTTCTATTTTTTTTTTAAGTTCTTGAAGTGAAGCTGTTGATCTCATAGTTTATTAAATAAATAAAAGTGTTTGTTTTGCAATTCAATGTCTCATATACTATGTGATTGCAACTTATATGATATCTTTATTGTTTTTGCTCTCTATGCTTACTCTATCTCAATTTATGAATCTCTTTTAATTTTTGAATCTTTACCCTCTTTTTGATCTTGCTAAAAGGGGAGAGAATAACATTGAAAGAAATGAGCTTTGTGCATAAGAAAAGCATAAGTTAAGGGGGAACAAGTTCTAACTTAGAATTATTTGATCATTGACTAAAATCCTTTAATTATTTGATCATTCACCATTCCAACTTCACAACTTATACATTTATCTTTCTTTAAGATTAATCTAAGTTGTCAAATAAAAAAGGAGAGATTGTTGAACTAGGTTGGTTAAACCTATGTCATAAGACTCTTTTGATCTTGACAATGGAGATTGATCAGTTATAATACTTTGAGTTAGTGTTATTCTACATATTAGAAGATTTATTTTTATTGAAAGTTGGATGAAAGTCAAAATCTCTATCTCTTAAAAGAACATTTAAATTCGCGGTCGGTATCCCCTAAATTGCGACAGCGACGTTGCTGTAAGAGTGGATGGAGTTAGGGCAAAGGAATTCACGGGTGAATTTGCATCTGCAACTAAGCCGAAGCAGCATTAGTTTATTCACAGAGGAATTGGCAGTGACATTCGCGTCTGAGGTCTCGACCGTAAATTTCATAATAACAAAGAAGGGAACCAAAGTCGCAGCCACAGTATACCAAGTGTCCAAGGCAACCGTTAGAAATCAAAAATCGCGAGGGCGAAGAATTTGTCATGATCGCGACTCAAGAAGTTTTAGTTTCCTCACCAAACAGAGAAATTCACTGTCTCAGTCGCACCCAAGACAAAGCCAACTCGCAACCGCAACTTTTAAGTAGTTGGTTAAACATAACAGTTATATTTCTTGGATAACCAATAGATGAAGGATATGTGGACTAGTTGTTAGACACAAAACATGGCTTTCTATCGTGATTTTTGGCTCCTCAGTGCAAATAAAAAATTCACGATCACAAAATGGTAGTAACGACCGCGATTTCCGCCTGACAAGTATTTAATGCAAAATCTATCTAGCACAACTTAGAGATTTTGGGAGAGTTTTTGAGTAACGTATCTTTGGTAGATGTGGGCTATAAAGCTCCACCAAACTGATGTAAATGCAAGAGAATTCAATTAATTATAACCAAACTCTTGCCAATTTGCTACTCATTCTTTTACTCTTCTTTATGTGTTGTTGATTGTTTGGTGTGAGCAATAAACAGTTTCGTATGTAGGTTGAGAGTTAGCGTAGATTCTAAAACTCTTATAAGAGGTTGAAGTGTGAGTCTATCTAAAACCCTTGTGAGAGATTTTTGTGCGAGCCTAAAAACACAAGTTGTAAGGGTTTTATGTGAGCCATAAAACATAAGTTGTTTAAGTTTGGTGTGAGCTTGAAAACACCAGTTTAGTTAAGTGAAATACCAATTGTGCAGAATTGAGGAGTGGACGTAGGGTTTGTTAACACCCAAACCACTATAAACTTCTTGTGTTGATTTTTCTCTTCTCTTTCTTAACTTCCTAAACACCTAAACCATCATTTTAATTTTTAATCAACCACCAATTCAACCCCCTTCTTAGTGCACTAGGCTAACATGGTAGAATAGCGAAGAAAATTATGAAGAAGAATGAAAGGTTTAGTAACCCTAACATAATAATATAATGAAGTACCAAAATGATCATAGTTTAATTCATCAATATGCACAAAAGACTTAAAAGAAGATAAAATTTGAGGATCCATAGCCAAGGTAGATACATCAAAAGAGTTTTTTAGGTTGTGTAGTACTGTAAGTGCTATTCGATGAAGGATTAGTAGGACCTACAGGTAATCATCAGGAGAAAATGAAATAGTAAGATCAGTGAAAAAATGTGAAGATGTTATAATAACTCAAAATAGGAAAAGACTTAAGAACATTTTGAACAAATAAAAGTTATGTCTTGGTCCGAGTGCATGTTCATGGAGTTTTCAAAATCCAAGCATCTCAGAGATAGATAGAGAGGTAGGAATTTTTCGAACGAACCGTACTCCTTTGTATACGTCAAGAGTCCATGTACATTTTTACTTTCATAGGTTATGTGTATATATATATATATATATAGTTAATTAGGAATATATTAGAAAAAATGTCAACCAAGATTTAGGAGCTAAAAACGCTAATTATGCTAACAAATATAAAGGCTAATGACTTTAGAAATCCATTATTTTCTCGTTATCAATATTATATCTGAACCTGTTCAAATAAATAATTTTATTTAAAGTTAAATAAAATTTATTTATTCATATATATTGTCAAAATTATAATTAAAAAATTTTAAAATTTAGAATGAGACTATTGCTAAAGTTTTTGGGAGACTTGCAAGATATAAACAATTAAAAGAATTCTCTCATTTCTTGGTCTTCTGTATTTGATTTTAGAGTCAATACTCACAAATAATAAATATTTTAAATAGACTAGATTGATGTGGAGATATACTTCCAAATTACTCAAAAAGAGATTTAATATCAGTCAACACATAAGCTGGCTTGATAATAGTTTTCCAAAGAAAAATGAGAAGGATTGAACTCTCACATCCCAGTATTAGGAATGAGCAGTCATGCATTCAGTCAGCGTAGACTTTAAATTCTTGGAAGTCATGACTGTATTCCAACTACACTCTTTAATCCCATGTTATTAAATATCACAGAGGAAATACCGGTAAGGATTATTGTCTATTTGAGGATTGTTGAGCCTATCCATGCTATTAAAAGGTTAATGTCCTGTTCCATCTAAAATCAAAGAATTTTAGTATGATGTTTTAAATATGAAATATTTCACATTCATGATCATAAACTTATACTATATATCTCAAATTTTTATTTTATTTTTTAGATGAAAATTTATTTTTAAATAATATTTTGACTTTTTTATACTAATTTGTATTTTGAAATAAAAAAAATTAAAGTAGTTAAAACCTAAAAACTGAATCGAATAACCGAAATATTTTGATTTGATTCAGTTTGGTGTTAAATATTATTCTATTCGGTTCAATTTTAAAAAATATAAATTTTGATTTTTTTAGTTCATTTGGTTTGCATTATATATATATATATATATATATATA
>CATIWR010420535.1:0-22874 GCA_949677035.1 Omphalea diandra | reverse complement strand
AGCAATACACCAAGATTGCATGAAATGCTCCATATGTGGTGATACAAGCTCAGGACAAACCCATGCAAGCCTCCCAAGTGTGATTGCAGTATTTTCTACAAGGGATTTGTTCAGCTCCTGCTCAACATCAAGACATGCAATAATAAATATCATAAAGCCAATATACATGCATAATTCCACATACACAGAAGGGCACACATATGTCAATAATGATTCGGAGACTTACCTCTGAATGTTGAAGGAATGGAACTAAACATGACATAACAGTCATTACAACAGGGGAAATTTCTTGACGGACCTGAAATTAATAATTATATCTAATCAATGAAACTAAATCAGGAAGATATTTATATACTGTGATATTGTCGTTAAAAAAGCATATTAAACTAACAATAAATAGAATGCTGAACACATACCTTAACTGCTAATTCTCCAATAGCCCAACAAGCATTATTTGCTACAGACACAGTTTCCTTGAGCTTAGGAGTGTTCTGTGTGGAGCGCACATTATGTAAATATATAAACAACCAAAATATAATTCTGAGACTCATGAAAGGAGTTTCCCTAACCAGTTGTTTTGCTGCAACATCAAGAAATTCAGGCAATCGAGGGCGCAAATGAACAGCACACACCTGATCAAAATCATAGAACAAGATTTATACTGGTATGTAAAATAAAAAGCAAAAAAAAAAAAAACTCTAAGAGCGCAATGAAACTTCCAACTGTTCCTGGATAGTATAAAATTTATGCTGGTACGTAAAACAAAAAGGAAAAACTACTTTAAGAGCACAATGGAACTTCCAACTGATCCTGGATAGTATTAACTAGTTGTCTAAGGAATTACAAGGCTTGGAATTCATAATTTTAATAGCATCCAAGTTGAAGAGTGTAATTTAAGTAATGAACCTGGTGAGTGTAATTACAACTTACTCTCGCAAGGTCTCCAAGGAGTGCAAAAGCACTTTGTCGAATATCAGAAGCATCATCCATGCAACATTGCAGAAGCAGGTCCCTCAAACTACTTTGTGAAACCTACAAGCAAAACTAGAGAAGCTCATCCAGCAAGAACGTCACATTAAAACCTGCTTACAAAGATTGGAACATTCAAACCACATGCATGACAACTCCAACCTATAATCAGGTAATAAGTCCAACATTATCCAGAAAATAAATCAGTCATTAATCAAGATCTTCCCTCAGCAAAATGCAGGATCAAACACAATTTTCCATTTTGAATTAAGTAAATGCATGGAATTATATGAAAGACAAATCACAACTGGCTAATTTGCAAAATTAAATTGATAAAAGCCGAACCCACTTCTTAGACTGGAGATAAAAATAAGTAATTTCATAACAGACACAAAAACTATGGACAAAAAGGAGTACCAAACTCTCTATCCCACTACCAAGACCCTCAGCAAGTCCAGAGAGGAGATCCAGAGAGCAGACAATGAACTCTTTATCATATGGAGCTCCTGCTGAAACAGGATCAACCTGCAAGGAAGATCAGTAAATGTCTTAAAAAAAAAGGCAAGATTGTGCAGTAGAACAAACATACAGTTTAAAGAGCAACACAAGCAATGGAATTTACATGGATCTAGAAGTCTGAGCTAGTATGTGCGTGTGTGTGTGTGTATGTATTCACAGAAATTGCATTCTCAAACTTCTATTAAAATTTAAAAAAAATTAATTAGAAGAACATTTCCTCTACATGTTACCTGTCATAATTCCCAGTTTTTCATACTTTGAAACCATTATAGTAATTTTCTTTATTATTTTTTTCTTCTTTTTGGAAGGGATTCATGTTTCGAGAAAAATAATCTTGAAGCTTGCCACTAATAGTCTCATATTTGTCTCTCAGATAAGGCACCAATTTCCTTTTTAAATTTGTATTACTGCCAAAAATATTGCTTTCACAAAATATAATAAAGTAGTCATTTCACAAATCTTTACACAACATAGAGACCAAAAATAATAATACAATTTTTATTGTATCTGGCAGGCAAGGAATGCTGTAATTTTCAAACAACATTGGTAAGGTATTTGGTAGGATTAGGAGTCTTGTTCTTTTGAAATTGATGTACGTATATGCTGTATGTTAAGTTGTATTGCATTTTGTAGTTTTGGTGTGTCTTGTACTGTATGAGAAGTTATATTCTATCTTTTTTCCTTTTGGTGATTTACCATAAAAGAATTTACTAAAATATGGAGAAGGGCACATATAAAAAACAATAATGAATTTAAAATTTAAAATTCTAATACATAAGCAGGTTAAATTAAGTGGATTACTTATTTTTTAAACATTAAGCTCATCAAGTTAAACCAAATCAAACTAAATTAACAAAATATAAATGTCTTCTGAAAAAGAAAAACTATATATAATGAATAATTCTACTTAAGTTTAAACATCCAAATAACAAATTTAGTTCAATACAAAGAAAAGTAATTAGTTTTAAGTTAGCCCAAATCAATTATAAAGTCATTAAACAATGTATCTGAGTTTGTGAATAAATCCCAATAATAAAATGGGGAAAAAATGAATGCAAGGAAAATGTAAACTTTGAACGTGGACAAAATGGTAAAACTGTGTGGGACAAACTCAAATTACTAAAATAAAAATCCATCAATTCATAAGGATTTTTGGGAGTCAGTGGGGGCAGCTGTCTCTTTAGGAGATCCACAACAGTCAAAATCAGAGGCTAAAATGCAGAAAATTAACAGTTAACAAAATTTTTCAGCTGGAGATGGATATATATTCTGTTGAGAATAACATCATGAAGCCATGAGAACAAGCAAACTTCTCATAATTCACCATTATACACTATCATACAGCATTCTGTGTAACAAACTGTCATCTTGCAAACATGAAAAAGTGCTGCCTAGGTATCTCAATAATGAGAAACTGTAACAGAGTATTTTATCACTAAAATTGTAAATAGGGACATGACAATTTGATATCGCATATAATTAAAAAAGAATAAGACAACAAAATATATGGGGGGAAAAGAAAAGATACATGCATAGGTGCAAAAGAATATATAAATCTAAAAAATTAAACATCCCCACTGAATTATGAGCTCTCAATCAAATTCAGTCAAACCTTTGCCAAGTGTTGGATCTGGATGATATTTATACACCTCTGATATACAGGCTCCGCAAACTGAGAGAACCCTGGACCCAATGCCTGCAACAAATGAACATGTTATTCTTTGTGTCAACAGCTTCTAATTGTTTTTCATTTGTGCTTATATCCAAACAGGAAAACCAAAATGCAAGTTGTGATAGGAGGATAAGATACAGAAAAATAAGCAAAAACTTATAAGCACTTGATATTTTCAAAAATGAGTTTAATGGCTTTTCCAAATAGAGAATCCAGGAATTTGACTAAACTACATTTTTGCTTAGACCCATATTTTTTATTTGGATGACATAATTACATAAAACTGTTGTAAGTTATTCTAGAGGCTCTACTTCTAATGTTATTAAAAACATAGTCACGCAGATCTATATAACCAAATATAATAACGCCCCAATACTATCAAGTTCAATGATCAAAAAGGAATTTAAAATGGGATAATTTGGAATCAACTTTTAGTTTCAATTACTGTAACATTTTTTTTTCTTGGTTTATTAGTTTCTTCATGAATGAAGATTAAAACTTGGTTAGATCTTTATTATCTCCTCCTAACAAGCAAAAATCTTTATTAATCAAATTTTAACCAAAATTTCAAATTCGAATCCAAATATTTCAAATTCATTACCCAAATGCAACCAATTAGCAGTCCACAATCATCAGATTGGATATTTAAAAAAAAAAAAAAAGCTGGAGCTAACATTCAAACACCACTGGAAAAAATAAATAGGTAGCAAATACAAGAAGGGAAAAAGGATTTGAAGTATAAATAACGTCATCAAGAGATTCCTTCTGTCTTATTTTTCCCTAAAGGAAAATAAATAAACTAGAGAACTTTAGGTTTTCCCCACCTAAGGATGAACAAGAAACTAAAATTAAAACAATATTAATTAACTGCTGATCAACTGCAGGATACTGGCCGGTGTTAGCACCACAGAAATTTGATTGTTCAAAATACTTTAGCTAGGAAAATTATAAACTGTCATAGAGCGCAGTTCGACTTACATATGCTTCAAAATCAATACAATTAATGTACATCAGATTAAGATTATATGAACAAAATCAAAGCTGAAAGAGAACACTAAACCACACCTGTACTATGGATGTAAAGCACTCGAGCAATGGAAAGAGATCTTTGTCTGAGTTTGAAAGCTGCTGCCACTTTCCAATCAATGGCCGCATCAGAATTTCAAGATAAGTAGGCTGCATAGTAACAATGTAGTAAATACAGTTACATTACCTAACTGCACATATCACTTGAGAAGACAGAGGAAGAGAATATAAAAGAAGAGAGCAATGCATAATGCATGATCTTGATACCTGATTCAGTTCCGCTCCAACAGCGTCTGCAAGAGTTCCAATAGCATCATATACAATTCTGAGATTCCGTCTCTAAATCAAATTATACAGGTATAAGTACATGATAAAACACTAAAGTATACATGTAATATTTTATGAGCTTAACAATAAAATCAATAGGCATTAGATCCACTCATTCAACATTGAAAGAAGCTCATTAGATGTATATAACCCAGTAAGGAACCTGATATTTCCCAAAAGCACACATGAGATGTTGTAGAATAATCTCTAAGCGTGGGGCCAACTCTTCAGCAGCCTCCTGCAAAAATAACAGGACCATTAAGATCTATAAAACCATTTGAAACCAGGGATAACAAAAACAATTAAAACTCAGTTGTCAGAAAGACCTCTTCCAGTGTTGCAAAAGCTGAACAAGCAGCCTCTTGGACCCGCTTGTTAGTATCCAATATTCTTCGTAAAAGACCCATAAGAACTTTGTCAAATTGTTCATAGCCTTTTTCATTGCCACTTTCCTAAGGTAGATGAAAAGAGAGATGTTGAAAACAAAATCCAGAATCAAAGATTGAAACAGATGCAATGCATTTCCAGAGGATAAATTATGACTAATTCCCAGCCTAAGAGATTTCCCAGGAACACTTGACCATACCTGAACAATGTATTTGCTGAATCTAGAAAGTGTCCAGCAAGAAATACTCCGTATGAGGGGGAACTTATCATCTAATAAAGGAATAAGAAATTCCACAATCTGCACACCAAAAAATAAATTGCATTGAACCAAGTCAGTTCCTC
This sequence comes from Omphalea diandra, assembly GCA_949677035.1. NCBI lineage: Eukaryota > Viridiplantae > Streptophyta > Magnoliopsida > Malpighiales > Euphorbiaceae > Omphalea > Omphalea diandra. The sequence continues at coordinate 17,632 of CATIWR010420535.1, read as the reverse complement.
ACAAGCTTGACGCACAAAAGTGAAACTACTTTTTCACATACTGCAGATCTCTGAACATATGTATGAGGAAATAAATATCCTGATATATGCAAAATCACAAACCATACTCAGGGAGGGAAAAGAATCACAAATCATATCAAACACCCTACCCAGGGCAGAAAAGAAAAAACTCAAATAGTGAATTTGCTTCGTTGAAAAGGATTATGGATACAAAGACCCAGAAAAATGTAACTGTTGCTGTGCCATAATTAAAAATACAGCAAAAAACAATGTCAAAAAGAAATAAGAATCAAAGCGGGCTCCAAGTACATGATAAGAGCAGAAGAGAAAAAAATGAAACAAACAAACATTCAAAGAATCAAATGAAAACCTTAAATTCAAGCTGCCTATAAACTCCAAAGGGAACTGGATTCAGAAGAAAGCCATCAACAACAATTAACTAACCTTAAAATTCCAGCTTAAACTTCAATGTCAGATGCTCAATGCCTTCAAGCTCTATTTTCTATATCATTCAAAACTAAGAGCACATAACACCTTGCATTTACAGTTCATAAAAAATAAATTACCATTAAGGGCTATTTGGCACTGTGTCACAGTTACTACTGGAACATATACCACTTCACATATTTTGATTTTAGGCAACTAAAAATGGTTTCTAACTGATATTTGACATATTTTAGTCAACATAACTCCATAACAGCAGTTGCAAACTGCTTTTTTCCATAGCATCTAAAAGGTGTTTTCTTGATAAATAAATTCCAATTCCAATAGAAACATACTAGATGAAACTATATTCAAAAGAAGAGCATATGCACTTTAACCATGCAATTATCAAACAAAGATTTTAAAGATAGCATTACTTGCCCAACTATCCCACAAACCTCAGTCATCTACTATTTTATTTTAATATAGATAATACAATTCGAAAAGTTAAGAAGGATTTACCTGAGGCAGATGAGGATAAAGACCATTGATGCAACCCTCAGCTACAGCACCAAGAGCTAAGACAGCTGCTTCCCTGTCTTTCCAGGCTTCATCACCAGTGGCAGACAACTTGCCCTGCAAAAATATAAGCAGTTGAAAGAAAATTAGGCATTTGAGACAGAAACACATAGCTTGCAGGTAAAAAATCATAACCAGATGCATAATGAGGCAGTTATCATTAAAAATTTATTGGTCCAAAGAATTCTAGCGAACCCTATGAGTTTCAATAGGATCAACAGGCTCCTGGCTTTTTAATAGACCATTATTACTTACCAACATGGTCAACTCATCAGTGCTAGAACTACAATACAACAGTGATAAAAATTCTCACCAGCATAAGTTGTTATTATAATCATACAATCAAATAGAAATGGCATGCAGTAAGAAATGAGAAAGATAGGCTGTGCCAACTACAACCTTTCAGATTAGGCATACTTTACAGCTCTTGACAAAAAACAGAGCAGTTGAAGTCTAATTTTAGGACCAAAAACTCTCATTCATTCTTCAAGATTTCTTCCCGAAGAGAACAGCAGGAGTCTGATTTTCACACCAACAGTTCTTATTGATTCTACAAAAGTCATGGCTATGGTTATCAGTCTTTCTTTTCTTGTCTTTTCTTTCGCCTTTCTAAACTTGCAATTACAAATATTTAGTGGAAAAAAAAATTAAGACTAACAAATTTCTGCCATGATCAAATTTCTGGCAATGCTGTGTACCAACATTTGGAACATTCTCCAATTTCAAATAAGTATTTAAAAAGTGCATAATTTTAAATCTAAAATTCAGAACAGGAAATACCTGAAGCAGGCCAGGTTGGGAAACTACCCTAGAACTGCTTGTATGGCAAGCAAATATAAAAAGATTTATGATTTTTTAAGGTTTCTGATCTTCAGAAAAAAGAGAATTATGACCAAAAGTTTGAATTAGAAATAATTACGGAGAAAATAACAAATATTGATGGTTGATTGAGATTGTGAATAATGCTGCGGGTATGTGGCAGCAGATTAAGAAAAGAGGAAGATAGGAGGTTAAACAGGCACCAAGTCTTCCAATTCAAATACTCGAAATTCCATTATCAATAATCTTAGAACTTAACTAGTTACATAGATGTGTAGATAGCTTTAATTGAGCCTACTCCAGCTAAATAGGATGGTAAAAAAAGTTTTAAATATTTCTAATCAAAAGATTTTTTTAATAACTAAACCCTATCATTCTAATTAGAAAACTAAATAGCAAAATATGAATTCCATAATTATGAGTTGAATTAAAATTAAAATAATAATAAATCCTACTTTTTTTTTCCTTGTCCACATACAATACCTCTTTATGATACACAAACATGTGCATTTAAGTGTTGCTTTTACATTTTAACCATACATCCAACTTGCTGAACCAATAATCATCGTATAAAAATAAACAATTTGATATTTAAGATGAACCACATGGACCAACTGTATGGCTATTTCAGGACAATAATTAGGGAAAGACAAAAAAATAAAAGTGAGATGGGAGAAAAATTAACCAAATAGGACTTCAAGACTAATATCCCTAGAAATGCACAAAGAACATTAAAGGAAAGGGCTGAGAAAGGTTAATCATCTAACATCGAAATAATTGAATACCTCAACAACAGGCAGCAGTGTTAGAAGAATCTCATCTCCAAACACATTTGACAGAATATCAAGGGCAGCAGCACTGCATTTTCTTAAATTCCATACGTTAACTATGTCATCATCCTGCAATCATCCCAAAATAATAATTCACATATATTTCAATAAATTAACCTCATCTTTCTACTCCTATAGCACAGCAATATTTAGTCGTATCTACTGAATCATCAACTTCCCCAGAAAATAATTATATACATTTGGAAACTTACATCATTATCCAAACTATCTGATCCATGAATTCGTGATGAATGAAAACGAGGTTTCAGATCCTGGAACGTAAAAATTCAGAACGAAAAGGATCATAGCAAACTCAGTACATCAAGCAAGACATTATTGTGGAAATAAAAAGAATCTCAAGCACTCAGAAACTGAACAATGGAAATGAGAAAAAGATTGAACCTGATCACGATCTGGAAGAGACTCATCCTCCTGCAACAATGAAATGATGCTGGCAAATTATGAGTGATAAGAAATGTGTATTCAGATCATCAAAACAAAGTGATCCAGAAATGTTAACCTCGGTATCAACAAGTGACTCATCATCATCAGCATAAACCATGTTTGACAACAAAACCTGCAAAAGTACGAAAAGATGAGTTTAAAAATTCACATGACTATGAAAATATAAATTAATCATATAAACCAAATATAAAAGTCAAATGGTGAAATCCGTACTGGAATTAGGCGGGGCAAGAATTCTCTCAAGTTCTCAGGCGGTAACTGTGCCTCACAGTACGCAGACCTGACAATCATATCCAATATTAAAGAGAAACACCAACAGAAAGAAGTAGATAAAATATAATATTACTCTTTTGTTAGGACTACAAACAAGCCAAGCTGAGTCAAGCTTAGACTAGTTCAAGCTTGATTCATTTACTAAATGAATCTAAAATTTAGACTTGAGCTTGGTTTGTTTATTAATTGAGCCAAGCCGAGCTGAACATCACTATGTTCATATATGATTCATGAGTCAATCGAACTCTTGTTGAGCCTAAATCTCTCTCAATAACATTAAAATATAACTAAAATTTTCCATAAAGATACTAAAATTATAATGTTTGTTTTACATATTTTAATATAACACATAATATCTATATTTTTTAATTATTTATATAATGAAATATATAATTTAAGTATTATTTATAATTATGAATTATAGAAACTAAATATATAAATAGTTAAGCTTAAATGGGTTGTTCATGAGTGCAAATGAGGCGAACAAACCCATAAATAAACGCTACTAATACAGCAATGCTTTTTAAACAAGCCTATTTTTTAGTCTATACTAACTATTCAAGAGCCTAAACGAGCTGAGCTGAACATACTAACTATCCATTTGATGCCACTTGATTTATACAATGGAAACTAATGATCAAACATGACCCATATATTTAGAAAAAAAAAATATGTGCAAACATATTAGGGACATTAAAATCCTTGATTGTTTCCTAAAAATCTCAGAATTATTGTTCAAAAAGTTGTTTGACAGAATATCTCTCACCTAAAATATGACATCCAAATTTTCTTCAATTTATGAAGAATACATTGATGTTTACTTTAGCTTCAATGGATAAACAATTAATTATCAGGTTCTCAATTTAGCTCCTTTTTAAGCAAAACTGCTCTTACAATATTAAAGACGAAGGATGCAACATCACACTTTATTTTTAAAATGAAAACCGGAAAAAAAAATTTTCATAGGACCAAAAGTGCTGTAGGTGATGTGTGTAGGTACTCCAATAGCATGTAAGTTTAGCATGCAGTTCTGATTTAAAAACTTGCTTTTGTAGGTATATTAGAAATTATAAACTTGTATCTCCGAAGAGGTAGGCAACAGCAGAAAAAAGTTTTAATTCAGCTTCATATTGCCACAAAGTAAGAAATGAAACCTAAATAGAAGTAACTATCAGCACTACAGAATTACCAGATTGCCAATTCAATCTTAATATCCATTCTTACATTATCCTAGTAGCCTAATGTCTACTTCAAAATCATCAACCAAAAATAACAAATCTAGTTCATAAAGTTCAACATAGTTTACTAAGTATTACCAGAATTCACAGGCTTCAAGAGCTACTTCATCATCACCATCCTTATTGACTTGCAAAATATATTCAATCACATCTCTCAAATGAGGCTGAAATTGGCACAACAATTGCATAAATAACATATAAACAAAATAAACAAAAAAACAATGCCACATTAAAATAGAGCTCATTCAACCCCTGCAATTGCTTGAGCTGCTTTCATCTAAGTCAACTAAACAGGATACAACCATAGTTGTGAAAGGTGCGCCCCTAAAGCCTTAAGCCTGCAAGGCGGGCAATCTTACACAGTGAGCGCCTTTGTGCGCCTGGGACTGAAGGCCAGGCGCTGCCAAGGTGCTCATTTGTGATATTTTACTTTTTGTGTGAGTTTTTTTTAATTTAAATATATCATGTAATCTAATATAATACATTCTTCTTCTTCAGCCGCACATCACAGCCAACTGCTGTTTTTTTTTTTTAAAAGAATAATTTTTGCTGATATAGTGCAATTAAAATGCCAAATTTTTGTTGGGATTTTAGTTATTGAAGAAGATGAGGAAGAGAAAATTGAAGAAGAAGAAGAAAAAGATATAGAAGAATATGACTACATTGATCTTAATGATGATTATGGACTATAACTATAGCTTTATTGTAAGATGTTTTAGGAATTGTAGTTATAGGACTATAATTACAGTTTTATGCCTCTTGAACATATTCTTTTTCAGTTTTTTTTTTTTTTATTTTGTCTCTTAAACATGCTAAGTTTATAATTTTAAAAATATGCTAATGCTAAATTCATAATTTTAGGCTTGTGTTGTGGTTTTAATCCTATTAGCTTTATAAGTGCACCTTTTGCTTTTAATAACTATTGATATAACATACCATAAGCCAAAGGCTCTGACACAAATTGTACTATAACCAGAAAGAACTTGTGAAAAGAAAAACAAATGAAAAGCATATGAAAGATAACTTTAGACTGCAATCAGACAGAACATGCATGATACTGAATTATGACAAGACACCCACCTCTAGGAAAGATGGATGGACTTCAATTAACTGAACAAAAGCTGCACAAACCTGTTCAACAAAAAGGTAAATGATGCAAATGTGTAAGCCAATCTCATGAGAGAGAACAGTACTGTGCAAGTGGTTAGCATATCAGAGTCCTAGAAGAATCTCAAACATGGCAAGGGGAAATTAAATAAAATAGGCTTTATAAAACAAAAGAAGATTAAAACTGGAACAAAAAATGTGCAGTTGAATAAGATTCAAACACATCCCAGCACAAAACTAAAAGTCCAACACCATTACACTGAAGTTAGCTTCCTTTCATTGGTTAATGCTTAAATTTATCTCTTTATTTCTGAAAGATAGAAAATCACATTAAGATATGGAAACCTAAGCCACGGTCAATAAACATAATACTCTTTATAAGACATGTAGGGAGTAAAAACACTTATAGAGACCCTCTCATATTTATTTGTCCTTTTTTTGTTTGGGTGTTTGTTATATCTACACCATATAAAACCAAGAGACATACCATTAGTAACCCAAGTTTTATGGTTAGACCCAAATTAATAACAATTGATATCAATTACGAATACTAAAAGACTATATCTAATGGCCATATTTGCTTATAAAGTCTTATTAGGCAATGGTAAAGTATTCACCAATTTCCGAACTTCTGCAGCCGGATCGCGAGCAAGAACAAACAAACCCTGAAGATATTGATTCATAGACGCATACAAAGCCTGCAAAAGATTAACACATTATATTACCTATTGCCTCCAAATATCAGAATAACATTGGGTGGGAACAAGAAAAACAGATGGATGGATGGATATCAAGCGCTTACTGCAGGCATTAACATAATGTACTGATTCAGAGAACCCAAGGCAAGCTTTCTTAATGAACTGTGTGGTGACCGGAAAAACTGTGGATAATGAAACCAAATTAAAATTCTTCTCCCAGGGACCAAAAAAAAAAAAATAAAGAACAGGAAGAGTAATGTGTTTGTTAATGCAAATAAAAGTGTGAGTATTCACATGATTGGTTTGACAGAAAATGTGAATAAAGTAGAATCTACATTATGAAGTATTCTGTAAGCTGATACTCATCTCACATGATAAAATCGAGGAAGGAATATTTTGATGGGGCGATCAGATAACCCAGGCACCTCAGAATCCAAAGCCTGAGGGATATCCTCACAAATCTGCATAATGTCGAATTAAGTTGATGTTGCAAAATTAGAGAAGTAGGAAAAATTCTAATCTGTGGGATAAGAGCACTGCTGCAAATGCCACATTGGAAATACAATCATCAATACTAGATCCTGTATCCATAATCACAATGTATTACAGCACAAATTTCAGAACAGATATAAAGTGCCTTCATGAAAGCTAGTTTATTTGCATTACCTGGAACAGAATTGAGATAACCAGAAGCATTCATAGGTAAGTCGTTAACATTAGTCAATAACCTACTATGAACAAATAAGATGCTTTCCAAATGATAACCAGAGTAGACAACAGTAACATCAATACCAGAAAATGAAATTAATGCCATTTTTTTCTCCCTGCCAAAACTTGCCCATTGGTCTCATACAGAAATCTAATAGTAGTAATCTACTAAATATTGGGTGTGATGTATACCTTAGACAAAGCATCCATTGCACCTTCCATGTGATTTAGATCATTACTGTCCAAGCAAGTCACAAGTGCTTGCAACAGCTCAGGCCAGCCTGAAATTCCACCTATTTGAACAATAACACTTACAATGGTCCCAACTGTAGACCTTATATGCCTATCAGCTGCTCCTAAACAAGGCAACAACTCTGACTTAATATATAATTGATATGCAGGAGCAATTGATCTATATGCAGTTCTCAGATTGTTTTTCAGCAGCAGGCCCGCAGCTTGTCGAATCTCCACAGAATTACCCTGTCAGAAGTTCCCACAAACAGGACAAATGAATCATGTCGTACCCAAAAATATTCATGGAGTATCCAAGGTAGGAAAATTAGAAGTGCCTATTTTGGACATGTATCCAACGCATACCTTTCTCAAACACCATATCTACGATATCTCTGGATTAATTTTAATAAACATATAAATAAATAAACACAGCATAATACTGCAGGGACAACCATGTCTCCACATGATGAACTATAGTTGGAGGGTATTTTGTTTAATCATAAAAGATAAGCTAATGTGCAAGGCAAGTATGTTACTGATACTGCATCCAAATGACATTTCATGGAAACTTTTGTTTTGCTCTGGAACAGTGTACTATAGTGATATACTTCTGTTTTTAAAAGAAAAAAGGCCATAAGTGTGAACATATGCCTCAAAGAAAGACACGAAAACTTATGTTGTGCCTTCACTTCTAAAAACTATTGGATGGATACTATAAAAATTATAGTGTTATATCAATAAAATAGATAATTTGGACAGTGATTTTTGCATTTTTTAACAATTAATTCAGATTATCATATATGTTAAGTTCATATATAATTTTTTTTTAAGAAAAAAAAACCTTATATTTGTAAGACATGTCCCTGCCATGTCCTGTCTTAATCTTTTCAACATTTGCCAGGTAGGAGTAAATAGAGCTGTAACTCCAAAGTTAATCCAACAACAGCATCACAACTCCATTCCCAGTTACATATACAAAAAGTATCTTAAATGGAGAAACTTATATGATTAAAAATGGAAGCTCTACCAATCCTATTTTAGCTCATCAACTGTAAGTCAAACACCCATCACTCTACAACTTCATAAAACCCTACTCAAAAAGAAAACAACCCTCAAAAACCAAACTTTCCAATCTACAAAAAAAAGTCACACAATCAAACAATCCAATCAAACAAACACAAACTAGCATTAAAAACATTTTCCAAATTGACCAATTATGCAGAAGCAAACAACAGAAATGAGAAAGGGAGGGTTACCTCAGCGCGAGTAAGAATGAAAACCAGATAATTGTTGAAATCAGGGATTTGAGAGTAGTGCTGGAGTTGCTGCCAAATCTGGGACTTGTCAGCAGAGGAAGAAGGAGAAATCTGGTGCTCCAGCAGACCACAGATCTCCTTTAAACCTTGTTCCTGTGGCTGCCACGAAGCACTTGCCGCCATTTTTATGCAAATTTCTGAGTTTAATCTGGGACGCAACAAGAAGCTGATGGCGGTGTAGCAGCAGAATCGAAGGAGAAAAAGACCAGTCCGCCAGCCTTTTTTTTTTTTTCCAGTGTTAATATACTGCTACGATTATAAGTCATCTTTTATACCATAGCGGAATTCAAACCCAAAATAACAATAACAATAATAATAATACCACAGCGAGAGAAAATTTGGGCTTTTACTTGTTTATTGGCTTAGGTTTTAATATTTTTCTTTGAGAAGGTTTAATACGTTAAAGATTATACATTTGTTTTTTTAATAAAAGGAAAAGTGCAGTTGGGGTATTGTGAACAGTAATATTACCTCTCTCACGCTATATTTAGCAAAAATAATTTTTATGTGTAATTATAAAAAATTAATAAAAGAAATTAAGAAAATTATATCACTTGAAAATAGTGCTCCTTTTTATACAAATACATGAGATTGACTAGAAATATAGAAAATGAATCCACCTATTTGTGAGATGAATTTTTAAAGTTTTGGTGTTTAGTTTGTAAAAGAACATTATATTCCTTAAAAGTCAAAATTTTGATTTTGTGAACCCCTCTATTACTTATATGAAAAAAATACTTTCTCATCTCAATACATAAGAAAATTATTTTTTCATAGTAAATTATATAAATATATATAAATAAATATATCTTTAATATATACTTCATTTATTACTTGTTCAAATTTTATCATGAGCTTGATGTGGCCAAGGTTCTTCGAATTAAATCCCTTGGTCCTTCAAATAAAATCCCTTGTTATTGGGAAGATTGGGAGATGAGGAAATTCCTAGTATGGTCCCTCTTAAAACCTTGGATATGTGGGTTGAAATTATCAATGTTACAGGTGGCTTTATTTTTGAGAAAATCATTAAGAAAATAGGTGTCTTTTTAGGTGTGTATATTCCAGCGAACTCTAATAATTATAATGCCTGATGCTCATGTTTGTGTTTCTCTTGATGTCAACAAATCCTTGAAAAGGTTTAAAAAGGATAAATAAAGGGGAATTGGTTTAGGTTGAGCTTTGATATGAGAGACTCATTATTTTTTGTTTTGTTTGTGGCCTTCTCGGTCATTTTGATCATGCTCGTCTCATAATGTATGCTACTCTGAATTAGAAGTTAGAGAGGGCATATGGTAATTGGATGAGAGCTCCAAACCATCGTAATCAATCGCAAGTTGGAGCAAGATGGTTAAGGACTAATAACCCTAGTGCAACGACACATAATCAAAGTTGGGCATATGGTGATTTGTTCAAAAATGCTAACATAGCGCCTATAGGGGGATATGGCTGGAGTAATGGTAGTAATGGGGGGGTTGAGCAACATGAATGGTGGAGCGGTGAATGAAGATTCTTTGTTGATTGTAGCATAACCCAATAAGGAAATGGGTAAAGTCAATAAGGATTCCTTAACAGCTGATACAAGGTCAACTCAAATTAATGCAGTTAAAAGAGTTATAATCTTGCATCCTAAACGGTGTCGTACCAAGGATGATGAGGATTTACGTAAGGTGGATATGATGGATATCTCTGATGGACCAATTTTGAACACAGACCCAAGTTCTAACATAAGTGCTCACAATAATAAATAAAAAAAAAAACAAGCTAGAGGTGGGATTTAGACTCTAGACCCGCCTAGCCAAGTAAGTGCATTATCTAGGAATTGTTGTGGGCTAGCCAACCCATATGCAATTCTTGTTATGAAGGACATAGTTCATGTCCATAGGCCATGTTTGATTTTCTTGTGCAAAATCTTAGTTAAAAAGCAGAGGATGGATTAGGGCCAAGCCCAATGAGGGTATGATGGGACACATGTTATAGAATGTGAAAGGCATAACAAGGGATTAGCTCTTTTGTGAAAGAAAGGGAGTATTATCACTGTGCTTAACTCATCTCATCATTTCATTGACATTAAGGTTAGTATTATGTAAGTGGGCTCTTAGAGATTCACTGGTTTCTATGGCTGCCTTGAAAGGTTTAAAAGAAGGGAGTCATAGGCAATCTTGCGAGAGTTAGTTACGACTTTTACTCTCCCTTGGTCCATAATGGGAGATTTAATAACCTGTTGGATTCTTCAAAGAATAGGGGGGGTGTTTTTTATCCCCAGCAGTTGATTTCATAGGTTGCGTGATACAGTCAATGATTGTAACTTGGTTGACATGGGTATTTAAAGGTATCAATTTGCTCAAGAATGGTACAAAGGTTATAAGAATTGGATAAAAGAAAAGCTTGATAAGGGGCTTACAAAATCGTGTCTGGTTGAAATAGTTTCGGAATGTTGAGATTTGCGTTATTGAATCTACTTCTTCAGATCATTTGCCTTTATTTCTGGATTTAATAAGGTTAATAATCTATGTCCCCAAGGCTAGAATATTCAAATTTGAAAACACTTGATTGCCTAATAGGGAGTGTAAAGATACGGTGCAAAAGTGTTAGGAAGGCAATGTGGGTCTGAGGATTCAAAGAAAGATTGAGTGTTGTGGTTTAAAGTTAGCTAAGTAGGAAGGCAAATTGGTGTGTGACTGTAGGGGTTAGATTGAAAAGTGGAAAAAGCATATCAAATGCTTACAAGGCTATAGAGACCTAGCTAGGATTATTGAGTTCCAATTTGTTCACTCAAAATATTTTGAAGTGTTAGATCAGCAGGAGAGTTACTAGAAGTAGCAGGCAAAACAATTTTGTTTAAAGGATGGGGATACTAATTCAAAGTTCTTTCCTAATCATGCGTCAGCAAGGAAGAAAAGGAACAGGATTAGGATTTCTAGGATGAAGGATGATTCGGGGCAATGAAGGTATCAAGAAACTATTTACAAAGAATTATGGTTAGTTACTTTAATACTCTACTCCATTCTAGTGGTCGTGAAGTTGATAACATCCTCAAATGTATTACCCCTAGTATTTCAGCTGGGCAGAACGAATCCCTTATGGCTCTATTAGATGCTAAGGAAATTAAATATGCCATTTTCAGCATGCACCCTAATAAATGGTTAGGTCTTAACGACATGAATCTAGCTTTCTTCTAAAATTTTTAAAGTATTATGGAAAGGGATGCGGTGAAACTCTATTAAGACTTCTTCTAAATGGAAGTATGTCAGCAGGTCTTAATAATTCTTTTAATTGTGCTTTTATTGAAGAAGAAAAATCTTAAGACTATTGGGGATTTATGACCAATCTTCTTGTGTAATGTCGTTTATAAGGTGATTGAAAAAGTACTTACAAATATGTTGAAAGGTGTTCTCCCTATGCTTATTTTAGATAACTAGAGTGCATTTGTGGTTGAAAGGCATATTACGAATAATATTTTGATTGCTTTTGAGGTTGCTCACTTCTTAAAGAGGAAACGCCAAGCCAAAGAAGGGTTTGCTGCCTTAAAAATTGATATGTCAAAGGCATATAATTGTATTGAATGGCTTTATTGGCAATGCATGATGAGCAAGTTAGGTCTTTATGTTCAGTGGGTGGAATAAAATCATGGCTTGTGTTGAATTTGTGTAATATTCGGTGTTATGTAAAGGTAAGGATCTTGGGCCGATTGTGCTTAGGTGTGGACTCCGTCAAGGCAATCCTCTATTACCCTATTTATTCATATTGTGTGCAGAGGGGCTTAGTACTTTATTACATAAAAAAGAGGATTTAGGGCTATTACATGGATGCATGGTTACTCGAGGAGCTCATTTCAATAGTCATCTCTTTTTTACATATGACTATTATATGTTCTTTAAGACTAATTAGTAGGAAGCCCATGTTATTAAGGATGCCTTATGTGCGTATGAATATGCTTTAGGTCAAGTGGTGAACTTTGATAAATTTTCCTTCTTGTTTAGTCCTAATGTGTAAGGTGAGTTGAAATCTCAAATTTGCAACTTACTGGAACGTTTATAGTGAAAAGTCGTTATTGTATCCTTTAAGGTGAATTTAGATTGAGTCCAAGGCATTTGTGGCCTTAGTTATAGAAATCAAGGATCCCAACCAAGGTTAGAAAATTTTATTTGGAGGGTTTGCTCTAATTGCTTATCACATTTGCTAATTTATGGTCTAGAGAGGTTATGATTGATGTGTTGTGCCAGCATTTCAAAGAAGGGCCTGAAACATTGCAACATCTGTTGTTTGATTATCCACTAGTAAAAGCTATTTGAAATTTGTCTGGTCTTATTATTAGCACATTGGTTATGTTGTCTACTTTTGATTAGGTGTTCTCTTATTTTACGATGAATAATGATGATCAGTGTGCTTTGTTCTCCATGATTTGTTGGAGCCTTTGGTATTTTCGAAATCAGTTGGTTTAGAACAACTTGGGTTGGAGTCTTTCCCATGTTATTATTCAAATTGGTCAGTTCCTCACTCAATGGCAGAGAGCTCACGAGCCAACGAATGTTATAGGTGTTAAAGGTAGCCATTCCTAGGAAGGGAATGTAGTGTGGGTGATGCCTAACGTTGGTTAGTTGAAGGTTAACACTAACGCAACAGTTCTATTAAGAGTTGGATAAATAAGAGTGAGTTGTATGGCGAGAAGCTTCCTGGTATGGCACAAGCTAGGTCGTTGGGTTGAAGCTTTGAGTATTCATGAGGCTTTATTGTGGATTAAAGAGAAATAACTTAATAATTATATTATTGAATCAGATACGACACATGTTATTAATAGTATAAGGGGAGGCAATAACAATTCTTATTTTCATTTAATTATTAATGATTGCATTGATTTAACTAAACACTTTAGGAAAGTGCAATTTTGGCTTGTTCAAAGGTTTATGAATTGTGTAGCACACTTGCCGGTGCAGGATACACATTCTTTTGCAAACTTCATGGAATGGTGTTTTCACCCTCCTGATTTTATTGTTGGGGTAATTACTTTTGAATTTTTATTATGAAATACAATTTGGAGTTTGAAAAAAACTAAAAGTGATATATATATATATATATATATATATATATATATATATATATCACATAGGAGATCTTAATTTCATTGAAACATAATAGAGATTATACTAGTTAGCCACATAAGGAATAAATCATAATAAATACTAGACTAAAGACTCGAGCAACAACATAATGCACTATAGATTTGAACTTCTTACTGGTAAACTAAAAACTAGAAGAAACAAAATGAGAACTAGCTATAGATAAGCAATTATTTAAGTAAAGCTAAAAGGAGAGAAAAGTCTCGAAGAAAGTTAAGAGTCGAGACCACAAAAGAACAATTTGAATAGAAAATGCATTCCCTAGCACCAATAGTAGCAGCTAAAGAAACACCATGTTCAAATGCAACTAACTCAGCATGATCTGGAGAAAAAACATAAGGCAATAACGTGGAAATAGTAGCAACAAAATGATTAGCAGGACTCAAAACCATAATGCCAAAGCCATCATTATTAAAAGACCACAAGAAATAGCCATCAACGAAGATTTTGAAAACACCATAAGGCAATAATGAATGAAAACTGATAAAATAATTAGTAACATGTCTATAAGCACCTGGGACTAGTGATTTTGAAGCATTCTCAAAACTTTTTAAATGGTCTTTAGCCCATAAAACAATACCCTTGTTGTCCCTAACTTTACCATCATGAAGAATTGTATTGCAAGCATTATAGTAAGCTTAGAGAAGAATAAGGAACAAAGTAGTACTGGACATACCTTCAGAAGCTTTCAAATTCATAATTAGCTTAGGAATAGACATACCTCAACACTAATGAGAAAGTAAATTGTAATCGGTATTGCTCTAAAATGCCTCAACACTTGAACATTCCAAAAGGGCATGAATTGAAATTTCCTCAGCCCCATAATAAATACAACAAGCTGTAAAAGCTAAAGGGACATTATGTGCCAAAAAATTAGCACAAAATAGAAAGATATCCAATACTAACCTTTGCATAAAAATTTTCACCTTTTAAGGAATACATAAAGTCCAAATAAACTTCAAAATATCTGGCATTATAGAAGGATTCGAAGGAAGATGGACATTCATAGCAACATGACAAGCACTCTTAACACTAAAGTCTTCATTTTTGTTAAACCTCCAAAAAGCATGATCAGAGCAAAGAACAATAGGGCGACGAAAAGAGATGATTGCCTTAGTAGTATCCTGTTGAAACGTTGCTCTAATTAAATTAACATTTTTAGGCACCTAATGGAAGTACAAAAGAAGAGACCTTGTCATGTTCAGTAAAAAAATTCCCATTAACACGTCAACCATTAGGAATATCCATAGGAAGTCAATGATCATGGGACAAAGACACTCGAACACCAGACCCAATAAACCAACCCATACCCTTCTTTAGTAACTTCAACCCCCAACAAAGACTATGCCACATATAGGAACAACTAGGCCATGCATGACCATGCAACATATCCCCATTCTTGATATTGAGCATAGAGAACATGAGCAAAAAGAGAGGAAGAGGACTAAATTAACTGCCAAAATTGTTTTGCTAAAAGTGCTTGATTAAATCAACTAACTTTCGACATCCCATACCCCCACAATCCTTGGGATAAAAAAGATAATCCCATGATTTTCTAACGCATGTGATTTTTGCCTTCACAAGACCCCTACTAGAAGCTAGCACATAAACGCTCGATATCATTGCACTTACTTCTAGGAAGCCTAAAACAAACATTAAGTAAGTCAGAATAGCTTGAATAATCGACTTCAGAAGAACTTTTATAACACAATATTATAATCAAAATAAAAAAATAGGTCATCATTTAATTTTATTTCAAATGAGTATTAACCTACAAAATTACAATTTCTTATTAGTTTTAGTTTAAATGAGTATTACATTACAAAAACATAATAATAATTTTATCAGTTTATCGTGTAATTTGTTCATTTTTAGATTTTCTTAAATTTTTATTATCATAAACTATATATTTTAAATTATTAATATATTAAAAATAATAAGTTGATACTTTGAATAATATTTACATTTCATATTAGATTGATCACCATAATAAATTTATAATTATTTAATACTTTGAACTATAGTTATATTTCATATTAGACTGATTACTATGATAAATTTCATTGCATAAGACTTTTTTGCATAAATTAATTAAATAAACATGTAATTATTACATTAAGAGAAACGATAGCCATCTAAATTAAAAAATTTTATTTTTTATTTATAAATTAAATATATTAATTTTGAATTCTCAAGAGAATCTTATATCCAATTAAATATAAAAATATTACATTCTTAAAATTATTTACTTAAAATTTTATTTTTTAAGAAAATTAATTTTAAATAAA
This sequence comes from Omphalea diandra, assembly GCA_949677035.1. NCBI lineage: Eukaryota > Viridiplantae > Streptophyta > Magnoliopsida > Malpighiales > Euphorbiaceae > Omphalea > Omphalea diandra. The sequence goes on along the minus strand of CATIWR010420535.1, from coordinate 1,537 downwards.
AATATTAAATTTTAGTAACTTAATGCTTGATAAATATAAGTAATATATAAAATTAATAATTAGTATTCACATTATGTACTCGAGAAATCTATATTAAATGCAGTTTAGGAAGGATGACAACAATATTTAAATGGTTATTTTAAGTTTATTAAAATATAAAAAAATAATGAAAATAATATATAAATTATTAAAATATATGAAAGTGAATGACAAATATTACTTAATTATTAAAAAATTCAAAAAATCTCAAAAAGGGAACATTAATGTAGATGATGGAAAGCAATATTATTTTTTTAAGGCTCCGTTTGTTTTATGAAAAATATTTTATATTTTTTTTGCATTTTTTATATTTGGTACATTTGGGAAATTGAGTAATAGAAAATATTTTCCTAATTAAATGGAAAATTAAATCTTTTTTTCAGAAAAATCATGTTCCATTTTGAAAACGAGATATTATTTTTAAAATTTTGACAAACTCATCCAAATGACAATAAATCATATAAATATATGTATTTACCATCACTAGTCATTTTTCATTACCAACACCTATTAAAGGTCATAGATAGCGATAATGGTCACTAGAGATGAGTGAGATTCACAAAAATTTTTATTTTTAATGTATCTTTTCTTATATTAAATAATAAGTAGTATAAATATAAAATATTTATGGTCTAAATTTTTTTATATTCTTATAAATAAAAAGAAAATTAATATTTTTTATAGTGCATTTCAAATACCAAAAAATATGTTACTCAGAAAATAATTTCCTTAAAATATATTTTCCTCAAACACAAATTATTTTTTATTGAATAAACGGAGCCTAAATTTACAATTAAAATTTTTAGACTCATATTGTTTTTTTTTTAAATCTTTGTGGGGATAAGGTTAATAGTTAAAAAGCTCAATTAGTCTTTAAATGAGTTGAATTGAAAATTTTAATTTACATAAAAAATAACAATCTAAATGATATTATAATTTTTCAATTTTTCATTATTATATCTAAATTTTAAAATAGTTAATTATATCTAAAATTGACTAAATTTATATTTGTTATACCTTAGAGTTGAGAAATTTATGTCATTTATTAAAATTATATCAATTATCCTTTTAAAAAATTATATATTTTATTGTAAACTCATAATTAAATAGAATTATTAGTAATGTCTATTATTTATGAGTCTAATCATGTCTAATTCTTTCATTAGCTATTAACTTTAATAATAAACTTAGAGGACAATCTTAATTATCTTTATATTTTGGCCAAAGATTTTATGCTTAACACTAGAAAGAACAAATGGAACATGCATTTAATGCATAGGTTAATGAATACTCTCTTGATCTCTCATTACCTGTATTCATAATATACCCAAAATATGCCATACATGCTATATATGGCTAGGACAATAAAGTCATAAATCAAAGTATAGTAATTTCTTGATAAGATTATATGGAGATCTTAAGTCAAATGATAACTTACACACCACCTATGAAGTGGAGCATATATATATATATATATATATATATATATATATATATA
>CATIWR010420464.1:0-16569 GCA_949677035.1 Omphalea diandra | reverse complement strand
TATATATATATATGAGCCTAATCGAGTCAAGTTCGAATATTTAAGCATGTAATCGAGTTCAAATTTAAAAATTAAAACTTGATCGTGCTCTAGCTTGAGCCTGACACGATTTGGCTCGATTACAACCCTGTCAAGGATCATTGATGTTGAAATTGTTGAGGAGATTCGGGACATAGTGCACATGATAAGATTCCTATATTCCTTGTTGTGTTTGGAGCTGCATTTATTACAAGAAACACAATATTAACTATTAAGTTTAGGCATCACATCAATGGATGATTTCCGTCACACAACTTAAAGAAGCGTAACTACTGGTATTTTTCTTAACTCCGAAGACTCTGAATAAAGCATTACAAACTTAAAAGCAACACTAAACTTTTAAGCTAAAAGACCTCAAAATCAAACCTAGTCCTCTAAAGATTTGGACTATCAAACAAAACCATAAAGGAATTAATGCTTCTCTAGGCCAACAAAGACTCTAGTAAGACATTAAAATAACCATTATACATCTGCACATATTTTTCAGCAGAGCTGGAAATTATAAAATTACTCCGGAACTTGTACCATTGAGCCATCGACAAATAAACTTATAAATGTAACTGAAACAGACTAGTACTCTAATAGCTCTAATAACCTTCTATTAAATCTTCACTATAAATCTAAGCTTGAGTTTTCAATCTTCTTGAATTTCTTTTTTGCATCACATTCTTAGAAGAGACTTGCTCACTTATCTAATGTCATAAACATTATTCATATTTCGCATTGAAATTCAACTTAACAAAGTCTTACAATCTCAAAAGTCATATACTTCAATCAAGCAGAGAAATTATCTCCTGCTTCCAATGATCTAAATCCAAATTCCAAAGTTATATAATGTTGGCGGATTTATAGATAGAGACCTAAATTGAGTGGAATGAAGCATATTTATCCATAAACACTGCCCAAGCTAAAGCATATTTATCTATAAAACCTACCCAAACTGATACAGGATTTAAGCTTAGTCCACTTAAGTTGAGAAATCCCCCTTTAAAATGTGCAACCAGTATTCCCACCTAGCAGGAATATGAAAATTCAAAAATTATCCCTTCCTGAGTTCCCAAACGATGATGAATCAAAATTTTAAAAACCATATCAACGAGCCATTAGCTCAATGGTACTAGAGTCATCATCAAAACCATGAGATTGTCAAGTTCGAACCCTGTTCATAGCCTGATTAAGCGAAAAGATTTGAAATTATATGTGCAGGATTTCATGAGCCTGCTCAATCAGGCTATGCCCAAATGAGTTTGAAACTAGGGGACTGGTTTCGCTAAATGGATAAGTTCATGCACGAGGACTTTCAAGGGATTAAAAATGTAACCAAATGGGTACTAGAGCTTACACAGACAGGTTGAATATTCAGATTTTTGGACGGTTGAGCTTCAATCTAAAAATTAGCATATTGGATGGAGTTAATTAACCCAGTTATAAGAGGATTCTTATAATAACAATTTTCACTATATTCTCCCTCATCAAATTATGTAATGCTCTTATTGAACCAATTCCTTCACCTCAATTTAATTTACCTAGATCTTAGTATCTTATGTGGCATAAATGGGCAGAATATGATGCCAAGACTCTCCTCTCATTCACGTGGATGTTGGATTTTGACGAGTGTATGAGCAAAACCTGGAACTCTTTTTGTTTTTGTTTTTAAGAAGCACTTCTAAATGTTTTAACTCCACTGTAAATTTTTGTAGTTAACTTAATCATTAAAACTAAAAACTGCTCATATATCCTATCTCTGCAAGAAAAAGCTCCTCTTTTTCTGCTTCTGACCCATAGTTTCTTACTAAGCTGCTAATCCAGGGGAAAAAAGCAGTAGAGACACCTAAATCTTTATAAAAAAAATAGAAGGGAAAATTTCTTTGAACCTAAAATGACAAAGCTGAGATCTTTCTAACTAAAAACTCCTAACTTTGCAAAAACCAGAATTTTCAGAAAGTCGACTCAATTTCATTACATTACAATTGCTCTTGCACATTGTTGTGCAGCACAGTCTGAAAGTTGCAATGAGCCATGACTTCAAACTTCCCAAAAAAAAAAAACTCAAACCATCATCAAATATAACTTGCGCTTATCCCAAAAAAATCCCCACTTTCTTTTAGATTATCATCATACCAGATCACTAAATAGGTATTGGAAATAAACAGGAGTTAATTTACATTGTGGAATTTTGACGACATTTCTGACGTCTGAATTGTCAAAGAAGAAGCCACTCACCTTCACCTCCTTCAGGGCGCAGTATCAGGGATGTCTGGTCTACAGTTTCCTGATTCTGTGTGCACGTTCAGACTCCGCTCGCCTCCTTTCCTATCCGTGCGTGGTTGGTGTGGTGGCCGTTGAATGCAACAATTAGCAAGTTTTGTTGATATGTTACGAATTTATTTTGGGTTAGATACGCTGACCTGGTTTTTCATATTACACTATTTAGTTGTCCAATTTTTTACTATGTTAGACACACATATCAATTTATTAAATTTTTCATTAAAATCATGTAAAATATCAGCCGCACTAAATTTTTCATTTTTATTAAAGCCTTTTTAACCAAAAAAATTCAATTACAAAATCGGAAATAAAATTGCAAAAATGTCACAAGACATTCACAAAATCACAAACGCAAAAAATTAATTGTCAATCTCTCATTGGCATTCAGCTTCGCTTCTTTACTTGAACCGAAGAGAGTAATGCCGACATCAGTAGTTAGGATCCTCTGACCCACGAGTACCATATTCAATGGAAAATCAAAATCTGCAAAACAAATAATTAGTCTCAAACTAAGATTTCCCCAAAAAAAAAAAAAACTCATTTCGATTTACAAATTCACTCTGTCAAACACAAGCCATGCGCAACGCTCACTTGATCGAAAGAACCCATCAGCTGAAACCCATATTTTTTCACCCTGCATTGGTAAGAGTTTTTCAGTCCAGAGATATGGGTGAAATTAATGTTAGATTCGAAAGCCAGGGCTGGCCTTACACTTATAGGGGCTCTAGGTAAAAAAAAAAAAAAAACATTTTAGAGATCTGTTTTGTTGAAAACTGAGAATTAAAGTTTTTTTTTAAATGCTCTGTCATGCAAAGTAAAAAATAAAATTGAGGCCCTCTTTTAGTAAAGAAGAAAAAGAAACAAAATGACGTTTCTAAAAAAAATACATTCTTTTTAACAATTTAGATAATTTTATTGAGTCTCATTTTTAATTATTTTCTTTATTTTTTTAAATTAAGGGCTCTGTTGATAGCTAGGATGTATTTGTAACAGCTGAATTATGTTAAAATGATGTAGAAAAATCAGAAAAAAAAACTAATAATTTGAATATATATTTGAAAGATCAAAGAGTGATGCAAACATTAGGAGTTTTTTTGAACATGAAATTCAGGGTACCGAATGGAGGGGAGAATGTGGAGGTGTCAGAAGCAGAGAACTTGCGTCCTCCTCCTTCACAACAGACAGAGGAAGGAGGAGAAGACAGTTGAGCCAGAGCCAGAGCCAGAGCCAATGAAAATAATGGAGGAGAAGGAATGTTGCTTCAAAGGATTTTGAGACTGTCATTCGTATTATACGAATTTTTTGTTTCGTTTTAGCAAAATATATATTTTTTTCTTCTTTTCAAAAAAATGGGTTATATTTAAATTTTAATAAATTTAAGATAAAATTCGTTGACTTGTTTAGTTAATTAGCAGTATTAAAAATTTATTAGGTAGACTATACAGTTTAATGAAATTAAAATATAAGATCGTTTTAATATAATATGTGAAAATAAAATATTAAATAGTTTAATATTAAAAGGTTAGAGGTTTATTTAATCTATTTATTTTTATTTGTGTATTAAATATTCTTTACTAATTTAATTAGCTTTACGATTAAATATTAAAAAAATTCTAAATATCAAATAATATCTAAATTTTTTAGGGATAATGATCACCTTACACATCTAAAGAAGAAAAAATAATAGAGAAAAAAGTTTAAAAGTAATAGTGAAAAAAAGTTAATGATAATTAGTCTAAATTTTAATTAATTTATAAAAAAAATAAAAAATAAATAACATAGAATGAAAATTTGCAGAAAAAATTTCAATATTAATTTTATAATTTATTGAAATGATAAAATGATATCGTATTAATAAAATTTAATTTTTAGTAATCGAAATCTAATTACATACAATTTTCATGCAAAATTTTGATTTAAATATTTCGTTGTTAAAAAAACACTAAAATATTCAAAAATTATATAAGCCTCCAGCTTACATGGAAACACCACCTGCTCCACTCTTACTTCTCAGGTCTCTGTCCAGTCAGCTAAAATCCGCTGCCTAGGGTTCCGGGTTAGGTCGACAAAAAATGAAGCACAGGACCGACCAATTTCGCCCTTCAACGCTAATAACCTATTTACTAGTCGGACTCATTGCTCTTCTCGGGTTAATTTGTTTGTACTATGGGTCCTCCGTCGCTCCCGCACTCTCCTCCAGATCCGGCCGCTTCCCCGACGGAACCGATCAGGTCCTCGGCGGGACCCGTCGCCATGATCTTGACGATGATTTGTTTCGGGAGCAAGCCCCGCAAAGCATTCCTGTACGTTTCGTTATATTTATATTTGTCTTTGATTGCTAATCTTAATTGAGGTTTTTAATTATTCTAATTTTGATGCGTAATTATAGATCTGTGATATGAATTATTCGGAGTTGATACCATGTTTGGATAGAAATTTAATCTATCAGTTGAAGTTGAAGCCCAATTTGACATTGATGGAGCATTATGAACGGCATTGTCCTCCTCCAGAACGGCGGTTTAATTGTCTGATTCCGCCCCCGGTTGGTTATAAGGTTAGTAAAGTGGGTGTTTTATTTTTTGGGGGTGTAAAAAGTTTTAGTTATAAGTATAGGTGGGTTTGAGTTGGTTTTGATTAAAGGAATGATTTTTAGAATTCCAGATACCTATAAGATGGCCTGAGAGTAGAGATGAAGTTTGGAAGGTGAATATACCCCACACGCATCTCGCACAAAAGAAATCTGATCAGAACTGGATGGTTGTCAATGGGGATAAGATCAATTTTCCTGGTGGAGGAACCCATTTCCACTATGGGGCTGATAAGTACATTGTTTCTCTTGCTAGGGTAATGTGGTTATCATATTCTTGATTTTCACTTTTATTTGATGATTTTGTAGATAAATGAAATTGGTTTCAATTTATTCTAAAAAAATATTATATCATTTCAATATGGTATGGAAACATAGAAAATATGTACCTTGACTGAGCTATAAAATCAGCTATAAGTTAAGTGCTGTATTATGATCGATATACATTGATTATTGTTTTGCTCTTAAAATGTTTGTACTTCTGATTATTGTGTATAGATGCTTAAGTTCCAGAATGATAAACTTCATGATGGTGGGAATATCCGGAATGTTCTTGATGTTGGGTGTGGAGTTGCAAGTTTTGGAGCCTATCTTCTTGCCCATGATGTTATAGCAATGTCCCTTGCGCCTAATGATGTACATGAAAATCAAATACAATTTGCACTAGAAAGAGGGATTCCGTCAACGCTAGGGGTCTTGGGAACAAAAAGGCTTCCTTTTCCAAGCAGATCATTTGAACTGGCTCATTGTTCAAGATGTCGAATTGATTGGCTCCAGAGAGATGGCATTCTCCTATTAGAACTTGACAGACTACTAAGACCAGGAGGATATTTCGCTTACTCTTCTCCTGAAGCCTATGCGCATGATCCAGAAAATCGAAGGATTGGGAATGCAATGCATGATCTTTTAAAAAGAATGTGTTGGAGGGTTGTTGTGAGGAGAGATCAGACTGTTATCTGGGCAAAATCCATGAGTAATAGTTGTTTTCTGAAAAGAGAACCTGGAACTCAACCCCCTTTGTGTAGCACTGATAATGACCCAGATGCAAATTGGAATGTACACATGAAGGCATGCATCTCTCTGTATTCATCAAGTAAGCAGCATTTCTATATGCATTAGTGAAAGTGACTGTTCCCCTTCAACTTAATTGTTGGTGGGATTTTTCTTTTTAGGTCACTTTCTTACACTTGCTGTGTAACTATAGAGATGCACAAGGAAAGAGGGAGTGGACTCGTTCCTTGGCCACGGAGGCTTGTTGAGGCACCTCCTCGCTTGGAAGAAATTGCTATCAGTCCTGAGGAATTCCATGAAGACACTGTATGTTTCTATATTTTTAGCACTGTAGAACCTTATAGTATATTCCACTCTATTCCTCTCCCCACATCCTCTTTACAGTTTTTTTCTTAGCTGATAGCTTTCTGCAACTAAAAAGATTCATGTGGCGCAGAGGATATGGCAATTCAGAGTGAATGAGTACTGGAAGCAAATGAAATCTGTTGTACGGAAGAATTACTTCAGAAATGTTATGGATATGAACTCAAACCTTGGTGGTTTTGGTGCTGCTCTTAAAGACACAGATGTATGGGTCATGAATGTCGCTCCAGTTAACCATTCTGCTAGATTGAAGATCATCTATGATCGTGGCTTAATCGGGATGGTTCATGACTGGTAAACATGTTACTAATACATCCTGTTGCTCTGATGCATCTTTCCTATTGACATTGAGACAATTCTATTCTAGATCCTGTTATACTGATTTGCGGGAAACAAGATTCATAACATTAATCTATAACAATGAAATTGACTCATAGTTCATGAATTGATGATTAACAAATTTAAAGAGTATATTGCGGAGATGGAGGATTATTTATTTATTTATTTTTCTTTTTTTGTGGGGAGAGAGAGGGGAAAAAAAGGGTTTTTGAGGGGGTGGGGGATGGTTGTGGTGGGATATGAAGACTAAATTGTTTGTTTTCCAGCAAACACTGTAAAACTTGAATTTCAAATATGGCTGTGGAACCTGAGTTTTCGGCTCAACTGTTTAGCTCATGGAATCACTTTCTATCCAAATGGTACTTGGTAGCTGTAGAATAAAGCTGCATAATCACTCATTCATGACTCAGGATTGTAGACAGCATGCTACCATTCATCCCATACATCTATTTACTACTATGAGCTGTTTTCCCTGGAATCCACAAGTACTATCTGCTAATGGGCGTTCATCTTAGAGGTCTCAGTTCTGCATGATTTTCCTGTTTCTATGTTACTAATTGAGGTTCATTAAATATATTTTATAGGTGTGAATCATTTTCTACATACCCTCGCATTTATGATCTTCTTCATGCCTGGAAAGTATTTTCTGAGATTGAGAAGCATGGATGTAGTTTGGAGGATCTACTAATTGAAATGGACCGGATACTAAGGCCGGAAGGATTTGTCATCATAAGAGACAGATCCTCAATCATAAACTATATCCGCAATTTTGTGACTGCCTTAAGATGGGATCATTGGTTATCAGAAGTTGAACCGGGTGATGCTCTCTCCTCAGGAGAAGATAGAGTTTTGATTGTTCGAAAGAAGTTATGGAGTGCAGAAGTTTCAACAATGTGAATACAGCTACAAGGTGCATGTCCGGTCTGATTCTTTCTTTATGAACACGGCGTTCATTTCTTTATCATTAATACAAATGATGTGATTTTACTTGCATTTGTTTTCTTGCATTAGTTGAAGCGGCCAAAAAGCATGGTTCCATAAATAGTTCTTCATTTTTCCCTTTTTGGACCATATTCTGGAAGGATACATTTTTCTTCCGCATAAAAACTTTGGTTATATCAAGAGCAATATCCAGTCCCTTTCTTAGTATATAGAAAAATATACGCCAAGGTTTATTTTTCTAGGAGACTGAAATGAACGCGATATACTTTTGTTTCCTTGAAGGCAGTCTGCAGTACTTTTGGAGCCCTTTGCCACACTTGGTGCAGGCCAAAGCCAGTACTCGTGTTCATTTACTATATGGACAGCATGATTCTCTCTTGCGAAGATGGGACTGCAGGATAGATGTATACTTTTGTTTCATTTAATACTCAAGCGCATACAGGACGTGGAGATACAGCTTCAAAGGCCATCTTTCCTGGGGAAATGAAGGAAACAAGAGCTGCATTCCATGTTTTACTAGGATATGGTTTTCTATTTATCTAGATGTAACTGCTGATTTTACCTCACAGCTAATCTTGGAACTTTCGTAGCTTAATGTTGATAAAAATGCTCCTTTCTTTACTAGGATATGGTTTTCTATTTATCTAGATGTAACTGCTGATTTTACCTCACAGCTAATCTTGGAACTTACATAGTGTTGATAAAAATGTTCCTTTCTTCCTGGCATAGTTGTTAAAGGTGAAAGGCACATCAAGGCGTCAAAGGCTCCTGGGGTCCAAGTACAAGGTGTAAGGTGTAGACGTGTGCTTGAGTGACATGATGCACAAAAAAAAAAAATTAATTTCATAATATTTATGAAGAAATTATTAAAAAATTAATTTTATATAAACAAATTTAAAAAAAAAAAACTTTGCAATTGTCATAGCATGAATCTTAAATAAATTAAGCATTGAGAAAAATTTATTGTATAAAATATTAAGCTAAAAAATCAGAAAAAGAAATAGTATTAAAAAAAGGAACAAAGCTTATATAAACGTTATTCTACTTTCCAATCATACTTAAAGTATGTATTAATTGTCAAGGGGCAACTGGAGAAAAAAAAAAAAAAAACAGCAGAGTAATTAAGACTAGAGGAGAGAAAAACAATGAAAATTCAAAAAAAGATAGTGGGTAGGAAGATTTAAGGCACATGAACACTGGAGACGGACAGACTGGTTCAAACACAACGCGGAGGTGGCATTTTGGCGAGATTTGATGAGACAGATTTTAGGCCTCCTTTGGATCCATGGATTTTGTTAAATTCATGGATTTTAAATCCATGAATTGTGAAATCCATAAATTATTAGAATTTCATTATTTGGATTAGAGTATGAAATTAATAGATTTATGATCTAATATCCCTTGCACTCATGTTTAGTTCAATAACTACAATACATGGATTTAATAAATATTTTTCAATGTTTCCCTTCTCATTAACTAATAACAAGTTATATACGTGTGTGTGTATATATATATATATCTTAGAGTTAAGGATAATTTTGAAATATTATAAATTTATAAGGGACAATCTTGAAATAAGAAAAATATAACAATCCCTTAAATTAAAATGGTAGATTTTAGGCTTTCCATCTGAAGGGAAGAAAGTAAATTCTTCAAAATGAAGAATTTTGATGGGTGAAGATTTTTCCAAAATTTGTGAATTTTTAAGTTTAACTTGTCAAATAATAGATTTTAATCAAATTTATAAATTATTAAAAATCTCTCATTCCGAATCCATCCATAATCCAAACGAGTAAAGATTTTTCATTTGCTCAATATAAACAGAGACAAATCGAGAGATTCTTGTTTTGCTAAAGCTGATCTTTATGATTGAAAAATTTACCGAAGATGAAAGTTTGTAAGACGCGACTTTATTGTGCCTTCTGCCTCTGTTAAGATGCGTGCCTCAGGCCAAAGTGGCATCACCCACCTTTGACATTTAGGGACAGATCCATGAGCCTAAGGCACCTTCGATAATTATGAGCCTGAGAGTGACATTACCCACCTTTGACCTTTAGAGGCACAGAACCATGCGCCTGAGGCGCGACTTGGACAACTATGTTTCCTAGATTGTTTATATAGCACAGAGAAGAGAAAACAGAACAATGACATGATTATTGCCATGATTTGTTGCATTTAGGACGCCCATTTGTGCATGTGATCCATGCATGCTTTGACTCTTAACCTCTTCTTTTTCTGCTTAGTGGACTAATTATGTTATCGTGCGCATAGAAATAAAAAATTGTACATGAATCTACAATACTAACTAAAGGGAAAACATGTTAGTCACAATTAAACTAAGTGGGATAATTATAAATTTTGTGTTTATACTTTCAATTCTTTTCTATTTGGGTATTTGAACAAATTTTTTTATTCAATTAGGTGTTGAAACAAAAATAATTACTATTAGTGTAGTGTTTTAGATCATTTTTCACTTACTTGAATAATAAAATAAGCAAAATGAGTCTCAATCTGATGCTAAATAAGATGTTACATCAGCAGTTGTAAATGAAAATTAAACTAAAAAGATGAAAATGTCTTTATTTAATTTATTAATCATCAAAATGCATCATTTTAATTTTATTTAAGGTAAATAACATAACTTTATTTGTTATTTGATTTTGATAATTTAAAATTAAAAGAAAATGAGAAAAATGAGACAATTGTTATAAAAGGATAAAAAGAAGAAAATAATTGCAATAAAAAAAAAAGAAAAAAACTGATTGCAATTAGAAGAAAAGATAAAGTAAATAATTTGAAAACAAGAAGAATAATATAAAGATATTCAAAATAGACGTGACATTTGAAATCGCCAGTAAAATAAATAAAAGTATGCAGATGTTTACTTGACATTTTATTTAGCATCAAATTGTGACTTATTTTACTTATTTATTATTTAGAGGGATGAAAATATTTAAATATACCACGTTGATAATACTTATTTTCGCTTAGGTATATAATTGAATAAAAAAATTACTTAGACATTAAAATAAAAAAAATTGAAAATCAAAACACCAAATTTGTAATTATCCCTTAAAGTAATGAATACGTGACATGCCAGCGAACATTTATGCAGTTGGTCCACATCTATCTATGCCCTAGTCTAGTTTACCTAGCGATTTTATTTTTTTTCCTTTCTGCATGCATTTTATTTAAGTAAATACAAAACAATATTTTTTATACTTTTTGAAGAATGAATTTTCTTTCCCGTTATAGTGAAAAAAAAAAAAAAGAAGAAAAGCCATCGTTTTCAATTGGCTTTAATAGGAATGGATCAGCAAATGACAAATTGACAAAAGGAGAAGTTCGTTTTCCAAAAATGGAAGTTGGAAAAAAGCCAACATCAGATGGATGGATCAATTCTTGCGTAGTTTTGGGTACATCTCTTCTGCCAGTGCCACCTTAACTTGTCAAAAAAACAAAATCAGGCAACAACAGAAATACAAATCACAACCTTTTGACTCTGCTTTTTCCTCTCGCATCAAATTCTCCACAAAACAAACAGACCCTTTAATTTAATACAATTGCAGAAGAGCTTTGAGGTAGAAACATTATGGAGGCTGAGACATTAGCTACACTGACTAATGCCATCAAAGATCACTTGTCCATCCCATCTAATAATAACAATAATGGCTCCATATCTGCTCCACAACCTTCTAAACAACCCTTTGTTATTGGTATACGTTTTTCATTACCAATATTATATATATATATATATATATATTGTTATGCCATAATTTGTCATAATTGTTTTATTCTAATGATAAGGTGTTGCTGGTGGGACTGCTTCTGGCAAAACAACCGTTTGTAATATGATTATTTCTCAGCTCCATGATCAAGGCGTCCTTCTTATTAGTCAAGTACTTATTCTTGCTGTTGTATTTGTGGAGATATATATATATATAGCTTTCCTTATTCTTTCTATTTTTTTTTTCAGTATTTTTGCAATAAGTGTTTGTGTCAATAAGGTTCTAGGCAGATTTGAATCTTCCCTTTATAATTTTTGCTTGAACTCTTGTGTTTTTCCAAGAATTTGATTATTACACTGCAACTGGATCATAAAGGGTGACTCAGCGCGCGAGACTTTCTAGCTTTCTGCTATGATCAAGATTTTTCCTTTTCTGCATATATAGACGATTTAAAATCAATGGTTTAATGGAATGATAGTGATTTCCATATCATCTTTTAGGATTCGTTTTATCACTCCCTTAGTGATCAGCAATTGGAAAAAGTTCATGAGTACAACTTTGATCATCCTGGTACGTAATTAAGTGACCTCCTTCCAAGTTCTTCTGACATTCATAAAAAAATTCTCTAAATTGTGCAGTGTCTCATTATTATTGTTCTTTGTTCAGATGCCTTTAATACAGATCTTCTCCTTTCATGCATGGAAAGACTAAGAAATGGACAGGCAGTTATGATACCAAATTATGATTTCAAAAGCCATAAAAGCACAGGGCTAGGAGATATGGTATATCATTTATGCATGATTTTGAATCTTGCTTGCCTTTTAAAGCTTGATTAATGTGGTCACTTGGGTATGTTCTAGTTAATATACTAAACAAAAGTTGTTTTTTGCTAACCAGATGATTCATCTTGCAAAGATCATTCACCATACTAATGGATACAAATATAGTGTTATAGTTTTAATGCTATTTGTCTTGCTCATGCATAGGTTAACCCTTCAGATGTCATCATCTTAGAAGGAATATTAATCCTTCATGATCCACGGGTTCGTGATCTCATGAACATGAAGATCTTTGTAGATACAGGTTCTCTTCTGTTAATAAATTTCGCATTGTTCAGGAGAGCAATTACGTATACACTTGTTATGAAATAATGTTATATCATGACATCTCAGCATTGTTGCTTATTTGCAAGTTTATTTCTTAAGATGATTGCTTACACAATAACCATTACAAAAAGATTTCGCAGTGCAGATTCTGACCTGCGACTTGCACGAAGAATTCAACGTGATACTGTCGAAAGGGGAAGAAATATTCAGAACGTGCTTGATCAAGTCAGTGAAGTTTCTTTATGCAACTGTTTTGTGCTAGTCCTTTGCCAATGGCAAACCATTTTTTTTGTTCTGTTTTTGCACTTAATTGGCAGTTTATATACATTTTCTGTTCTGTGCAAATGGAAATTGCAATGTATATAGCCTAAACCTAGTTGGTTTAGAGTTGAAACAGTTTTAGAAAAGGTTGCCAGAAATGATGGTTAACAATTTTTCAAAAATTGCAGCATGAATGCAAGTGTCTGTAGTCACAGTTCTTTTTCTATCGGGTGAAGAAAAACTAGTATACCTTTCACATATTCCTGTCACTAACCAGTTACATGTAACTTGCAGTATTCCAGATTTGTAAAGCCTAGCTTTGAGGAATTTATACTGCCAACAAAAAAATATGCAGACATTATAATCCCTCGAGGAGGGGATAATGATGTTGCGATTGACTTGATTGTTCAACATATCCAAACAAAACTTGGCCAGCATGATTTATGTAAAATATATCCTAATGTTTTTGTTATATTCTCTACATTTCAGGTAAAAGTACCATCTACGACTTGATTGCATATTCAGTTAGGAACTTACCAACATCTCTTGATTTACACTTTCTATTTTCTTGATAATTTCTCTCAGATGCGGGGGATGCACACGCTCATACGTGATGTCAAAACAACGAAGCACAATTTTGTCTTTTACGCAGACCGACTAATTCGCATGGTAGATCTCTTAATGAAGAGAAAATTATGTATGACTGTAAGGTGATCTGTGTTTGAATTCATGTTTCAGGTTGTGGAGCATGGTCTTGGTCACCTTCCTTTTACCGAAAGACAGATCAGAACTCCAACAGGTAACTCCGCCCCCACCATTTGCTCCAAAATCAGCAAAGGCTGATACTTGAACATCAGCTGACAGAATTTACTCCAAGTTCACATCTGTAATATGCATGTATGATAAAAGTTTGCATCTTTGCCTATTGCTGTTAGGTTTTTTTATATGTGCTTCTTATCAGCACTACAGAATTGGTGTATCTTTCATAATCTGGTGCATTTATATTTCACTTTCATGGTTTGCAGGATCTGTATACTCCGGAGTTGTTTTCTGTAAAAGATTGTGCGGAGTATCAGTCATTAGAAGGTATGTGTTTCCTTTAATGCAGCAAGTTATTAGAACAAATTCAATGATGATGACAAATGGAACATCAATCTTTTTACCACTTCATTTCTTAACACCAGTGGGGAGAGCATGGAGAATGCTTTAAGAGCGTGTTGTAAGGGAATCAAAATCGGTAAAATCCTCAGCCACAGAGAGGGTAACAATGGACAGCAGGTTTGTGGAGGCGACTATACCACATGCCTTATCTCTTTGCCTCTTGAACATGATCTTTTACGTTGCTCTATTGATGTTGATGCAGTTGATTTACGAGAAGCTACCTGCAGACATCTCTAGCCGCCATGTCTTATTGCTTGACCCCATTCTGGCATCAGGTTTCTACCAGAAACCTATTGCAGATTTCTAGTTCTTCACTTCTTATCAGTAACATAACCTTGTCTCGCATCTATGCATGAACAGGAAACTGCGCGGTCAAAGCTATATCTCTACTTCTCAGTAAGGGTGTTCCAGAATCTAACATCATCTTCCTTAACCTTATATCAGTAAGTCATTCTGACACTCATCGTTCCTCAGAAACTGGCAAATGCTCTACATGCCATGCTTTCTTTTACTATATGAATCATGTGCAGGCACCTCAAGGTATACATGCGGTTTGTAGGAAGTTTCCAAAGGTCAAGATAGTGACGTCAGAAATTGATGTAACATTGGACAGTGATTTTCGTGTCATCCCAGGCATGGGGGAATTTGGAGATCGTTACTTTGGCACTGACAAGGAATAACATTAGCAGAGAGTTGAATCAATCCTGCTGGCAGCTTCAACTTTTAAGAGATTACCTGGGATGACTAATTTGTGCTTCCAGCTTTTATCAACTCTTCTTTTCTTCAGTGTCTTCTACGTTTCTATGTGATAAATTTTGTTAGTTTATCCGTGGAGCAACCGTAATGGAGGATAAATTTTGCTTGGTTAGCAATATGCATAATAATATTACCTAAAAACACTTAATACAGAATTAGACTAATCTCATAATTATTTATTTCAATCGCACAAAACTCGTAAATAAGTTTAGATAAAACAAAGATGATGGAATGGATCTAGTTGCAACGTGGGCTTCATTATACTTCCTTGCCCTAATTTGATGCCCAGAAAACCTTTACATTGCCAAAAAAGAAAAATGCCCAAAAGTCAACACTCCCCCAGACAATTGCCAGGGAAGTTGATTACGTTGCCCAAACCTTGGGCCAAGTTAGAACGAATGGCATACTCAAGCAGTGAAGGAAAGAACAAATGAAGTGATAAATAAAATAATCTTATCATATTGGAATTGAGAAACAAGACAGCAAACCACCTTCCCCTGTGTCTGGATGAAGTAGATGGTAAATACTTAAAATAATACAAAACAGATACTAGAATGCTCATCATTGCAATAAGTAGAAAAAAAACAACAATTAAACAAAATTTCATACTAGTCTTATAATGAACAAAAGAAAGATTTCTATCTGAAGATCTGACATTCTTCAGTTACTGACATTCATCTTGCCCTCATAAGACCTGAATGAAAAGTGCTTACAATTGCACCTAATATTCATCCATTAAGTTGTCCGAGTATCTTTTACCAGTGAAGCTACAATTTTCTGATCACAGTGAACTTGTGGGGTTTTTCTTACTCTTCTTCTTCCTGGAGGCAAAGCTGCTCGGTCCAATTTCAATCGACATTCTTTTTGTCCTGTAAAGTAGAATAATAACAAGTAGTTTCTAACTCAAGTTAATATCTAGAGGAAATATCAAGTTCTAACTCCAAACAATACATGTAAAAATAAACAAACATCATAAAGAGGAATATACCTCTTAGAGAGCTCTTCAGACTCCTTGCCATTTTCTTCAATTACATCATCTGAGGAAAAAAAATACCATCAAACTATAAGATCAGGAGCATAGTTTTTTTTTTTTTTTTTTAAAAGAAAGGACAGGTGCACTGTATATCTTAACATTTTCTAATTCTGCATCATGTCAGGAAAACAAAACTAATATTCTGAAGTACACTAAGCTTCAGAATTATACACAACAAAAAGAAAAAGAAAACCAAATCGAATGCAGTGAATTTTAGGTAGGTGCTTTCTCTCTCCACAGGTCACATCATTTAAATGCATGTTTGATCAACAAATATAATCCCCATACAATTGACGTCTGCTAAATCCAGATAGCTGCGGTATAGAACAAGTATGTATACAATCTTCAATTCAACAATAGAAAGCACAAAGAATACAATGAGAAATGGACAACAATATCAGCAGAATTTACTTCCAGAAAATTTTTAAGAAATAGCTGCACTAGTTACTAGTAGCTGAGGCAAAGCTATTCTAATCTCATAAAATCTCATTTACAAAATTCTTTTGATGATAAATGTACAAATCCTATTACTAATAGACAATGCTTCACAGTAAATTGCTATTAGCTCTTTCATCGAGGTACTCAAAGATAGGCCAGATACCAAAGAAGAAAAGTCAGGGTTTATACTAGGAAATTTAGAATTATTATAATCTGAATTGTTTATAAATTTAAGGTCATAATTATTCCTAAAAGGTGATATCCTCATTGTCACTTAGATATTCCATTTTTCTCCCTAATTTTGCTAATATTAAAGTAGAATATGCAACAAAAAGGAAAAAAAAAATTCATTCCTTAATCAAATTGGGAATAAATATAGATAGTATCACACCTGCACCATGTTCTTCCTCACTTTCCTGCCCTGATTCTTCACCAGAACCCCATCTATCTCCTCCATCATCAAAGTCCCAACGTTCTCCCACAGGTGGCATCCAGAAGTCATCGTCTTCAGAATCACTTTCCTTATCAGAAGGATCC
>CATIWR010420445.1:0-41739 GCA_949677035.1 Omphalea diandra | reverse complement strand
TTGTATTCTTACTCTAATAGGACAAAAGATTGGTGGCTTTTTCCTATTGGTTGAAAGTTAAACAGTTTTGCTTTTAGTCCTTTTTCTTCATTCCTTCATCACCTTCGTCCATCCTCTAATTTCTAGATGCTCTTTATACTTTTAGATGAGCCCTCAAACACCATTATTTATGATGTTATAATAAGCATACAACATGAAATAATTTGTCATATAACCATGCAAACACTGCATATATGTTCAAGTATCCCAAATGCAACAATGCAATTGTCATTGTCGTGTTTTTACAATTCACATGTCTAAATGATTATTTATCCTGTGCATATGTTCATGTGAGATTTCATATCATTTGATATAGTGCATATGCTTATATGTGATTTCATATCATTTATGCAATGAATATATTCTTGTGATAATGCTAATGAATAGGGATAGAGATGTTACACTTGATAGTACCCATAATATTTATAAACCTATTGTACATCTTAGTGATAGTCTCACTAGGAAGGTATACAAATGTTTTATATTTATATGTGTGCATTTATATCTTTTTCTTCTTTACTTCATTGGTTTCTTCATGCTGAGTCTATAATGTGTCCCATATTTCTTTGGCTGACATACACATTTATAGCTTAGTATATCTAGACTTACGAATTACACTAAAAAGAACATGCATTGTTTTTCTATTTTACAAGTTTGCCTTATTTTCTTCTACAGTTCACTCACTATTAGGTTTTTGGTATGAGAACGTCTTCGACTAGTTTTGTTAGAGCTTTTCTTCCACCTTTTCATAATATCCTTCGTATTTTATTTTAAAGATAACTTTTTGTAGTTCTTTCTCAAGCTTGATCAGCGAGTCTCTCTTGAATGTTGTATCACTTCTCAACCATAATGTAATATCCTTTTTGATTTAGAATATCTTTCATAATGATTTCCTCACTTAATAGCATAATTCTCTTACTTCTTCTATTGAGAGTGGTTCTTTTTATACTTTGAAGCAAGAAACTAGCCATTAGTAAAAGAAGCTATCACTTCATATTAGTTGTATGTAGTCAATACTCATTCAGGAAATTTCACTCCCGTTGTTGAAGAAATCACTCTTATTGATTTAACGCAAATATGTGGTTGACAGTCAATATTTAACTTCAATAATCATTAGTCCTATTGACACGTTCGTTGGAACTAGTTGTTGAAGCTTAGTGGCTCAAGTCTCATCCTTTCCCTTTTCAATTTGTTCTTTCCACTTTTCTCCAATGGTTGTTGGACATATGTTATGGTTTTTTATTTTCAATTCAATATCCGTTGGAGTATGATCAATGTCTATTGTTGATTTTTAGAGATGTGAGCTTCATGCTTTGTTTGTTAGAATTTCCAAAAGTGATCCCAAAAATTGATTCAATGCTTGTTAGAGATCTTAGCACACCCGTTGGAAACATCCCCATGCTTGTTGTCTTATTGAGTGCACCCTATTGGGAGGTCTAGAGGATACAACACAAACAACAACATTATTCTAATGCCAGTTGCAAAAGCCCAACACCCATTGCAAGGTTCAAAGTATGTTGCTCAAACTAGAGCACTTTTCTAATGCCTATTGAAAGGAAAGAATGCCCATATGAGGTTCAACTGAGTTTATTATGACTTCCACTCTTTAACACTTAGAGTTTTCAACCTTAAATCCTTTAAATCAAATATGCTAATAGTAAGCTCTTCTATAATCATTACGATTTAATGAATTGATGCATTTGTAAGATTTAACACAAATAACTTGGGTAAATGTTAGTCTTAAGATTTGTTTGTGATCATCAAAACAAGGATTCAAAACCTAAAAGGTTCAACATTACTAACTTATGACCTTATAAATATCAAGAATCAAAGAACTAAAGGTGTCAGGTGTCAGAATTGTTGTTTAGATGCCATACTTAAGATAGAAAAGGAAAGGGAGTGATAAATCTAGGTTGAATGGCATAAGATAGACTTGATAAGTTTCAATAGTTCAATAAAGAACTGAAGAAAGAAAACTCACTAATTTGAAGAATAACATCTACTATTTAATAATTATTAATGCTTTGGCTGAATTCCATCCTATATATAAAGGTCTTTTAGCTTACAAATTAAAGCTATTAATTAGTATTAATCCTATTATGATTTGGATAAGCATATCTAACTCAGAAGTTAATTGAAATACAACTCTAATAAGGAAAATATGTTTGGTAAAATAGGGTAAAACAACTTTTAATTCCTTATCATAAATCTTTAGGGATTGTTCAAAGTAGCCTTTTTTGATGCCTTAATAAGTGCCTTGAATTAAAGAATACAATTCCATCTTCATAAAGGACTTTGACAACTTAGCTTGAACAATAAGTTTTGCCACCAAATAAGGGATTATAATCTACCATAGGATAGGAAAAAGTGTTGGACACCTCCTTGAAAGGATAAAAAAAAGATTATAGCTTCCTTTGGATAGACATATTTGGCCATATGGACAAAAGGCCAAATTATGGCTTATTTGGCCTAATTTAGGTCCCTAACATAACAAATAAGGTTCAAAAATCCTTTATTCTAATCTAAGTCCACTACTTCTAATTTTGAGATCCTTTACCTATAGATTTCCAAAGCCTATTAATGAAAGTGTTTAAGACCTTTCTAAGCTTCTCAACTTTAGCTTTTGTGATTGATCCTTCCTTAAGCATTAATAGATCCTTAGCTTGATTCTTATCATTTCCCCTTTATTCAAAAGGATTACTCCTCAAATCAGCTTCATCTACATTAAAAGGAGAATGATAAAAAACATTAAATGTAACACTAACATTATACTACTAGGAAGATCTAATTTGTAGGCATTGTTATTAATATTCTCAATCACCTAGAATGGACCATTGCCTCAGAGCAATAGTTTAGAACACCTTTACATAAGAAACCTCTCCTTATGTATATACATCCAAATCCAATCACTAGGTTCAAACATAACTTTCTTTTGCCTTTTGTTAGCTAGTGTGGCATTATTTTTCTCAATGTTTTATCGCACCTTCTCATGAAGTGTTATAACAAATTCAACCTTTTGCTTTCCATCTAAATTAATATGGTTTTCAATAGGTAAAAGTTATAAATTCAAAAGGGTTAATAGACAAAACCATACATATTCTTGAAAGGTGAAAATTTAGTACCAAAATGCACACTCCTATTTTATGCAAACTTTACATGCGACAAACATTTTTCCTAAGTTTTTAAGTTCTTCCTTATAATAACATGCAACAAAGTAGATAAAGTCCTATTTACTACTGCAATTTGTCTATTAGTTTGTAGATGAGATGTAGTTGAAAATAATAAGTAATACTAAATTTATTCCATAAAGTTTTCCAAAAGTAGTTTAAAAATTTAGTATCCCTATTAAAAATAACACTTCTAGGTATGACATGTAAATGCACAATCTCATAAAAGAACAAATCAATAATATGTGTTGTATCATCAATTTTATGACAATGTATGAAATATGTCATTTTAGAAAACTTATTAACAACAACCAAATATAGAATCCTTTCCTTTTTTAGACCTAGGTAAACCTAAAACAAAACTTATAGAAATATCTACCCAAGATTCACTAGGAATAAATAAAGAGGTGTATAAACCATAGGGTTAAATTTTAGACTTAGCTTAACACATCTTTTATAAATTCTAATCAAATGTCTTTTTAAATAAGGCAAAAAGAACTAGTCATTTAAAACATCTAAGGTCTTAGCAATGCTAAAATTTCCCATCAAACCTCCCTCATAAGCTTTCCTAATTTGTAACTTACGTAAGAAACTATTAGGCATACATAATTTATTTTCTATGAATAAATAACCATTGTGCTCATAAAACTTGCCAAATGCAACTTTATTAAATATATTAAAAACACTTGCAAAATCAAAATCATTAACATATAAATACTTAATGAACTCAAATCCCAACAATTTTAGATTTAAAGGAGAAAGAAATGCTCACCTCTTAGACAATGCATCGATGACTATGTTATCTTTACCTAGCTTATACTTGATCACATAAGGAAAGGTCTCAGTGAATTCTACTCATTTATCATGTTGCTTATTAAGCTTATCTTGACCTCTTAAATATTCTAATGATTCACGATTGGTATAGATAACAAACTCCTTGAGCCATAGGTAGCATAGCCAAACTTCCAATGCCCTTAATAATGCATACATCTCCTTGTCAAATGTAGGATAATTCAAGGCTACCCCATTTAATTTCTACTAAAATAAGCAATGGGTTGACCTTTTTACATCAAAAGAGCAACAATTCCTAAACTTGAGGCATCACACTAAATCTCAAATGTTTTAGCAAAGTTAGGTAAATAAAGTAAAAGTGCACAAGTCAATTTATCCCTTATCAAATTAAAAGCTTTTTCTTGCTTTTTACTCCATATAAACCCTACATCCTTTTTAATTACCTTAATCAAAGGTATGGCTAATGTATTAAATTCTTTAACAAAATGCCTATAAAAACTATCTAAACCATAAGAACTCCTAACAGCTTCTACATATTTAGGCATAGGCCAATCCTTGATGGCCCTTAACCTTTTTCCTAGCACTCACAAAAAATCTAAAAAATATTTAATCATGTAAAAGGTACATTTCTTCAGATAATAAGTAATATTTCTTTTCTTAAAACATTTAGAACTAATCTTAAATATTCAATATGTTCATTAAAATTTTTGTTATACAGTAGAACATCATCAAAATAAACCATAACAATTACCTATAAAGTCACACAATACATGGATCATTACAAGACATGGTTCATTGATCTCATAAAAGCATTAGGTTTATTAGTCGAACCAAATGACATAACTAACTATTCATATAAAACATATTTTATTTTGAAAGCAGATTTTTATTCATCACCCTCTCTCATCCTAATTTGATGGTAGTCACTTTTTAAATAAATTGTAGAAAACATGGTAGAAACATGTAACTCATCAACCATATCATCTAGTTTTGGTATGAGATGTCTATACTTTATACTGGCCTTGTTGATAGCATGATAATACACACACATCCTTAATGAAACATTTTTCTTAGGAACCAAAAGCATAAGAACCACTCATGGACTCATGATTTCAGGTATATAACATGTGCATTATCTAGTTGTCATTCACTTGTGGATAGACTCATGTGATGGAGATATATTCATGTAGTGACATTTGAGTCAATCACTTATGAATGGAATCTTTTTATATTTGCTCTAATGTTTCATGTCTCATAAAGTAGTCATACACCTTATATGCGTCTTGGAATCTGGATCAGGAATATAATCTTTGGATGTCAAATCACTTTAGAGACATCGTGACATGGGTGCTTCAAGCCACTTTCTTTTCTCTGCCATTAGATTTTTATGATATCCAGATGGAAGAAAAATCCCAAGGAGCATCTTCTGCCAAGGATGACCATATTTCTTTAGGGACTACTTTATTTTCTTCATAGATGAATCTTTGGAATTCGCAAAATTATTCATAGTGGTATAGAGAATCACACAGTGAGAATTTATTTTCTCCATAAGAATGGAGACATGTCATAGGTCTTGTTATTTTTCCTACTGTTCCAACTAGGCAAGGTCGATGGAGAGTATAAATCACTCTTTTGTTTAGGGCCATTTGTGGTTCACAATACTAATACCTTGCATGACAGGAGGAGATCTAATGGTTTAAGGATTGAAATCATTCAAAGAAGGTTACCACATGAGGGTTCTTCTTGGTTTTTCTTTTTAGCTCTGTCAAGTAAGATCATAAATGATAAGGACGAATTCTACTATTATGATATATAGGTGACAAAAATACCATAAAAAAGTAAGAAACTCTTCTGGCTAAGCCCATGATCCATCATTTTCTGCAGAAAAGTCTAGGAAATAATAAATCTTTAGGAACAAATATTCAAGATGAAATCCAAGAATACTTAGGAGCACTGGTCCATATTGTTTTACCAATAAGGACTGGTACTCAGGAACTTACTTTTTGCCAACTAAGTAAGTTAAGTGTAACTGGTAGAAAATTAGACTTTTGAAGGTTTTTCATTCTTTAAATGTGGTTAAGGAGCAAAGAAATATGGTGCTGAGGAAGCCATGCAAAGTAATTGAATGGTTTGATCCTTATGAATGAGGGAGATTGTTTGAGGCCTTGAAAAGAAATCAAAGATCAGGTTCTTATCCCTTTTTACTTGCTCAACCTCAAAAGTGTACTTATTGAACCAATCTTGTTAATGAAGAAATTGAGGATGTGACATATTTTTTCCTTTGAATTCAAATATCTTTGGAAAAGAGGAACAATCCATAAGGACTGTGAATTTATGTCTAATAAGATGGAATTCAAATTTTTTAATTCCATTTTTCATAGTTAGAATTTCCTCAAAAGTTGAATGGTAATGGAGCTAGAAATCTTTGAACTTTCTAATAGTATGTGCATATATTCTCCTTTGGTTGTCATTTTCCTTTAGGAGAATTGCACCCTAATAATGATCACTTACATCTATTTGTAGTATCTTTTTTTCCTAAAGAAGAAATCTAGAGAGGTGGCAATTTCTGCATCTCGTTTTTAAGGATCTTTACAACTATTGTTTAACTCTCTGATCATTGTGGGGGATCTTTCTTTAGCATTTTTCTTTGTGGATTTGCTTTTTTGGTAAAGTAAGAGACAAAGTCTCTCAGATAATTAGCAATTCCAAGAAACTATTACACTTGCTTGTGAGTGAGATCTTTGTCAGAAAACTTTAATAATTCTACTCCAATATGTAGACTTGGCTTGTATTGGCCATCTTTGAATAACATCCCAAGAAATTCTATTTCCTCTTTAGCCACATGCATCTTAGTGGGTGATAATATTACTTCATATTTTTTGTCAGATCAACAAATTGTGACAACACCTATTGATGAGAATCCTTATCAGCTAAAAAAAGTAGGATGTCATCATTGTAGATTGAAGCACTATGAAGAATGGGCTCATAGATCTTTATCATCACCTTTTGGAAAAGTGATGGAGCTGCTTTGAGTCGAAAGAAATGACTGTCCATTGGTAGTGCCTATTAGAGATGCAAAAAGTTGTCTTTGGATGATATTCTGGCTTAACTCCAAATTGCCAAAACCCTGCTTTTAAATCAAAATTTGAAAAACATTTTGCCTGTGACAAATGAACAAATAGTGAAGAAATCTTTTGACGTGGGAATTGATCATTCTTTAAAAAATGATTTAAAGGCTGATAATCAATCACTAATCTTTTTTTTCCACGAGCTTGTTTTGACTTTTTGTTTATGTGAAAAGTCTAACATGCTCAGTATGACTTAGTAGGCTTAACAATTCCTTAGGCCAATAGTTGAGAACATTCTTGATAGGCCAAGGTTACATCATTTAGGCTCATTTGTGGATGGGTAGCTTTTGTTGGGTTTATGTCTTCATTCTGTTTAAAAGGATAAGGTTATGAAGAAATCTGGATTGGTCCATAATAAGTTTGGATGTTTGGTTAGGAATTTCGTATGGTTACTAGCACAACAATAGGCTTGGAGGTCTTATTAGATATTGGAAAAGGCTAAGGGTGTTAGGGCAAAAAATGTTTAGGCCATGAATAGGGAATTTACTATGGTATAAGGCTGGAAAATAGTTCTTGAACTTAAGCCCTTTTGGAAGAACTCAATGTTTTGAGAGTTTCTAATAAAGATTAAATCCAACAACTAAGTCTCTGTCTAGTAAGGCTGAACAAAAAAGCTTGCTATAAATTTGGCACCAAGGAAACAACTAAATAGTAATAAGTTTTGTTGTGATCATACTCCTATCAAAAACTTTTCCATTAATAGCCCTGAAATACTTCTTATGGGGCTTCCAAAATCTCATAGGGAGGACCTTTAGATGAAGCATTGACAGATGAGCTTCTGTGTCTATGAAAACGATAGCCTTAACAGGCTTAGCAAACTTCTTTGGGAGAATATGAACAAATGCCAAAGGAATTGAGTGATGCTCTTCAATTTCCATCTAATAATTTGGATAACTGGTAAGAGGAATCATGGCATTATACACTGGAAGAGTTGTCATGGAACTTATCAAGTGAAAAGGCCCTACATAATCCTATTGCTCTTCTTCTTTAGATGAGGAATAATCCTGTATAGCAAAGACTATTTCAAGTAAAGCCTCATCATCAATAGAACAGAGGGACTCAATGTCAGCATCCTCTATATCTACTATTGTAGAGATTTATATCTATTGAATCATCTTTGCAACTTGTCTAGGTTTGTTAGGATAGTTTTTTGCAAAATGCCCTTTCATACCACATTGATAACACTTATCTAACTTCCTTTTTCATTTGTATTTCTTCTTTCTAAAAAATCGTCATTTCTTTTTAGAAGAAGACCTTTTTTACCCTTTCAGCTTGAAGTAATGTTTTTTCTTCTTAGAAGGACCATAACAATTTTTTAAAGCACCTTTGTACTTAACAAACAAATATGGTCTCTTTCACGACTTCTTTAATGTAGGGTCTTTTTATCTGCTTAGCATATGACTAATCACTTTTCTATGATCATACAATCTGTTTAATCCTTATAACATGATCTAGTACATTTCTCTGAAGGATAAATCATTCATTGTTTTATCTTTCTATTGAATGATTCTTTGTATTGAAGTAGCTAGGCGATCAGGAAGAGAAAATAATGAAGGCCTGCTTTAAGTTTGGATTTGCTCATCCACCTAGCTGGTAGAACTTCATTGACATTCTTTGATTATGAAGATCTAGATCCTTTTTAAGTAGAGAATAATATTTCATATTGAAATACTCTTTACGATAATTTTTGCGTGATCTTGAACCCTTCCAACAAACTCACGATAAAAATAGGCTAAAAATTTTAAAACTCATGGACTTTATAACAATTTAAGCTTAGAATACTCATCGACAATCATATAATAATCTTGGAGTTTTCCTGTAAGCTTAGTTAGAAAGTCTTTTAGGACTTTTCGAAGAGTTGTTTCTAGCTTCTTCATTTGAGTATCAATCCAAGCTTTGAACTCTTTAAATTTGTTTCTATAGTCAACAGGAGAGACATCATCAATAGAAAATCATTGTCCTTTAAATGGAGGAACATAAGATCTTTCAGGAGCTATTATACTTGGACTAGTATTCATGACCTCAGCTGGAGGATCTACAGTGTAGGAAAGATTTTTTATTGACTGCTGATTTAATGAAGGATCAACCATAAATTGAGTTGGAGATTTTTCTTTTTCTTCTTCAAATGACTCAAATTATGGCTCTTCTAAGGATTCTGAGGCTGATGATTTTGAAAGATCATTTTGCGAATAAGAGTTAACCATCGAAAAGGATGGAATTGAGGTTATGACTTTGTCTAGGTAGTCTATGATCATCATTATGGTTTTGTGTGGTTCCTCGATTTTGGTGTAGGTTTCTCTATGAATTTAGTAGATGAGGATGTTTGCATAGAGATAGTCTTTGGTTTGGAAGTTTTAGGTTTAGGTTCCATGGGAAACTTTCATGATCTTAATTTCTTATGGAAAAGATCAGTTGAGAGACTCAATTGTTCTAAGTCTGTGGTGGTTGTTGTATACAAGGTGACAGGTTTTCGAAGATAAGGTGCAAAGGTTGGTAAAGGTATTTAAAAAAGATCATAGGATGGTGTTAGCTTGGGATCAGAGTAGGTTGGTTGAATAGGTTATTTTTTCAAGTCTTTTTCTATATGAGCAAGTTGATCATTCAGCCTTTGAATTTCAATTTTCTTTTGATTGAAATCAACTGAATATGCATTATGGTTAATCATCCTCATAACCTCATTATACTTCTCTTCTATCTGAGACTGAAGTCTCACCATTAAAGCAAGAACATCTGCCTGATGTCTTCAAAGTATGATATCTGGCTGTTACACCTGCATAGAACTTGATCCACCTTAGTTTCTATCTTCTTGAGAATCTTATTTTGTGCCTGAGCATTATTAAATTGCTAATTCAAATATTGCTTCAGCAAGAGTGATTTATAAGGGTTTATCCCTTTGCATATACTTTAGCAGGAATTTTTATATTGGCCATACTCCTCACTTAGGTGTTCGAGTTTGTTTGATCTGGAGGAAATTTTTCCTCATAGGTTGTATTGAAAGGTTGTTGGTACATACATATTTGAGGTAGAGGTTTGGAACAAGTGTTTGGTAGAGAAATGGTTGAAAGAGGGGATTTTTTCTTTATCTATTTTAAGGCTTGGTTATAATAAGACAAAGGTTTTTTAGGCTCTAGTTTTCGTCTTTTTGGTGGTAGTTGAGGTGAAGGAGGTAGAGTTTCTATTTGTGGTAGAGTACTTGGACTTAGACCATATTGGACCAAATAATCATACTTGCTTAGAGGCTCACCAAGTAGGCCAACTGATGGCTCACCATCTCCATACCTTTTTCTCAGTTCTGACTCATAACACCTTCTCTTATTCTTCCTTTTTGACTTATTTGTCTGACTATTATCTTCCCAATGACACATGCAATCATCATAGTAACACGTGTCAAAGAAACAATGTCCATCTCTTTCAAAAGCATAGACTAGAGTTCCATATACTTCGAAATGGACTATAAGCACACCATCTTCAGGTTCATAGGGACACATCATGAATTGAGTAGAAAAGACTGAGGATGTAGAAAACGAAAGTGAGGAAGACTTTTTGAACTTTATTTCTACTATTCCATCAAGCCTTTTAAAGAATACAAGTTTTGTGGATTGAACTAGTTGATAATTCTTATGGAACTTTTCATAGCTTGTTACCCATTTTTTTTGACAAAAGTTGAAGAAGCTCTTTCCTAGAAGGAATATGAATACAAGTGGGACCATTCTAGATATTTGCAACCATGAGTAAAACATCATTTTCATGAGGAAAATAAAGATTTATCGTATTTTTGTATCTTCAGAGCTGAAAGTACGTGAGGATCCTTCAAGGCTAGAATGAAGTTTAGGTGGAATATGAACATGACAAATCCATTATTAAGAGAGGTTTCCACAGTTCTAATAACTACATGTTGGTATTCCATGTATCTTGTGTCTAACAAAGCGATTCTAGCAAAAATAGGTAGACCTTTCTTGCCATGATAGGTAACAACATGCTTGATTACATTAAAATGAATATGGGAATTAATCCTGAGTAATCCATTAAAGCACAAATTCTAAAGAGATCTCTAGATAGACGAACTGTTTTTCTCCTGTGGCTTGAATGAAACATTGATCAAAGCTGAAGTACTGAACATATTCTTTGATGGCTTTGCTGCGTTGTTTAATTAAAGTTCTAATGGAACGAGTCCATGATCATTTATGTTTGGAGAAAACATCTAAGGGTGAATGTTTATGTCTTGTATTTTTTGGAAATCATGGATATAACTTCAATTCATAAAGATAATCAATCTTATTAGAGGATGATCTTTTAAAGATAGGAGGAGGTCGAAGAGTAGTTGTTAAGGGAATAATATGATTGGTTTGTGAAGAGGAAGTGGATGTTTCAAGAGGGGTTGTCATGAAAAACAAGGATGCCCTTAGTAAATCAATATCAACTAATTCTCTTAAAAATGAGTGAATATTAGGCTTTGATACCAATTTAGTATATGTATAAAATATAGTTATGATTAGTGCTAACAACAATGACGTTTCAACCTAGACCTTCAATAAAATATCTGTCTTTTTAATACTCCAGGCATAAAAAATTGACAACAAAAATTCAATTGCAAATAAAATGAAATTTAATTTATAATTAAACTAAATATTATGTAAAAACAAATTTGATTTATAAAGTATTTTTAAAAAAGTTAAAAGCAACCAAGTAGACTCTATATCCTATACTGAACTGTCACAATTATAATTTTTAATAAAAATTCAACTATATAAAATAAACCCGGCCACAGTGACTGGCTGGGGAGGACGAACTACGTGTGGTGCAGAGTGAAGCAAAAAGACAGGTAGAGAGAGAGCGCCGAAACGCACAAACGTCAAGGGGATGGGGCCCTTTCCATCATCAACGCCGTCGTTTCTGTATCACCTACCTGCCCCAAAAAAGCCGACCGGTCTGTTCTCTCATGCATGCAATGTCAAATTCTCAGACAACAGTTTATTTATTAATTTATCTAATCCCTGTTCAGTTTTAACTTGCATATATATATATATCTCTCTCGGTCTCTCTGTTTTTCTATACCTAGATTGGACCAGCTCTCAGAAGAAGAATCTGCAGATCTGTCTCTTTTTGTAAGAGCTCTCGCAAAGAGTAATGGCAGAGGAAGGAGCCACTGAAGTCACTGCTCCTGTTCGTCGCGTTCTTCTCATTTCTGCCGGTGCTAGTCATTCCGTTGCTCTCCTATGTAAGCCGTACCTCATTTTCTGCCACTTTTTCCCATTTTAAATTTTTTCACACTTATTTTTGGAGGGTAATATTTTCTTGCATTGATTAAATGGACCAAAATCTTCTCATTTCTAGCTACTTAGAATCATTCTCGCTACTTAGAGTCATTCTAAGGTCTTGATGATTGCTTTTACTTGTTTACGTGTTGCTGAGGTGAATGTTTAAGCCATTTGTTTTGTCTTGGAAAACTTTACAACTTTGATTCTTGGTCATCACGAAAGCAGGTCGTAGTCCATGTAGAGTAACTCGAGGCTTAGGAGATAATCTCACTTTTTTCGGAATCCATCTCAACCTGTAGACAACTGAACCATGTGCATCGCCCTATGTTATTTTTTTTTATATAATTTATTTGCCCTTTTATTCATATTGGATGATTATTCCCCTCAAAAAAGGGTAATTTTACTATAAATTTGAGCTGTAAAATGATCCTAATATTAAGTTTTTGAATGAAAGTGGTCAAACTCAAACACAAAGAGCACGTTTGGCATTGCTATTGCACATAGCTATAGCTATTCACTAAAACCATAAGATTTGTTAGTTATGGGGATACTTTGGCAATTCATTAGTTATGGGGATACTTTAGCAACTCATGAAAGTTGTTTAACTACTTTGTCAATGTATTCAATAACTATTTGGAAAAGCTTAAAGCTTCAAATATTGGTTTATATTTGAATTCATTCAACTTTTGGCTCACAAAATTAAATTGCAAAAATCTATCATCTATTTTCTAGGATTATTTCTTCCAATTTTTTATTCAAAATTTGCTAATAGCAACAGCAATGCCAAACCAGGTTAAAGTATGCTTGACTATATTTTTGAACAGTGTTAATCATCTCTAACTTCTTTTTTAAGCTTGTAAATTGCTTTAAAAAATGGTTATTAACAATAACTTTACTAAAGTACCAATTTGTTAACAAGAACAGACTATAAAATGACGTGACTTAAGTATCAAATGATTTTTGAACATATAAAATGGCTGTTAATTTGCATTATTTTGATAAAAATGTTATTAATATATCAAAAGAATAATTATTTTCCTTCTCAAAAAAAAAAAAAAAAGAATAATTATTTTTACTTACTTGATTAGGCACACAGAAATAAAACTGTTATTAATATATCAAAAAAAAATAATTATTTTTACTTAGTTGGTTAGGCACACAGACAACTTTGAACTTTTTTTTTTGGGTCAAGAATTACAATGTGAGATGGGGGGAGATTGAACCCGGGTGAGTAACCCAGGGGAGACACGCACCAACCATCGGGCTATGCCCATGTGTGCCGGACAAGGTTGACTTTGCTTGAAATTAACATGCTAATTTTTTTCTGAAAGCTTTCTGAGTTGGGTGCTAAGTTTGAATTTGGATTGAACTTAAATGAACCAAACCTGAGCTACTTTGCTGTGCTCAATTGAACTATACCTCTGCTTTTTTATTTGGGTTCTACTATTGTGTTTAAGCTTGATAAAGTGCCCTAATCACAGTAAGAACCAACCAAGCTATAATATTTTGTTTTTGATTTTTATACTAGAATTTGTTGGGATTAGTTTGAAAAATTGTCACATTGAATTCCACATTGCTCTTCAAAATTTCTTAAACCGAATGAAACCTATATTTATTATCGTCATCATTATATTTGCATATAACTTTTACCAATCATCTGATGTTCTCTTTCTTCTTGTGTTTTTTTAGAAAAACCAACTCAAGTGAGTTATTTTCATTATGATGCTTAAATTGCTTAAAACTTGCATTAGCTAGTCAAAAAGTGAAAAATTCTTTGTGATTTACAGCTGGAAACATTGTTTGCTCATGGGGAAGAGGGGAGGATGGGCAGTTAGGCCATGGTGATGCGGAGGATCGACTTTCTCCAACACATTTGAGTACATTGGAAGGTTGTGGAATTGTCTCTGTTACTTGTGGTGCTGATCATACAATTGCATATTCTGAGTCACATATGGATGTTTACTCTTGGGGATGGTTTGTGCCTCATCTTTTATTTTATTCTTTGAAGTTTCCGATCTCTAATTAAGTTTTTAGGAACTGTCTTTGTATTAGCTCCACCGCTTAGTTTTTAAAGCTGTTTGAAGTTGGCATAGACTATGTAGGTGTATGTTTAAAAGCTAATGGACTCAATCCAAAGAAATTTGATGGTAATCCAATGGGTGCCTGAATTGTTTCTAAACTATTATGGTACCTAATATATCCTCAGATGTTTTCCAGTCCATTAGGAGAAGTCTCAACCAGAAAAACACTTGTAGAATTGGAAAAAGCATCAACGGAGTTGCCAGAGTAATGCAGAGAAGGAAAATCCCATTTATGAATTATTACAATTTAAGATTTAATTATGGAATTCATATTTGTATTGTCAAGGCTTCATTTATTTTGAGGAAAAGTAAATATTTTCTTATATTTGGCATGCTTAGGAAAATTGATCAACGTAAAAAATTTTCTTGGTCAATGGAAAATTAAGCTATTTTTAAAGAAAATGACTTCCTTTTTTTGAAAGAAGTCATTTCCCACAGTTTGATAAAATTATCTAAATGAAAAATAAATCATATAAATACATGTATTTATTATTACCAATTATCTTTGACTACCGACTGCCATCGCTGTCAGCCGCAAACTGGTGGTAGTTACAGGCTATTTATGGAACCCACAAAAATTTTATTTTTAATGTATTTTTATATTAAACAATAAATAATATAAATGTAAAGTATTGAGATCTAAATTTTATGACAATCTTATAAATGAACAGAAAATTAATATTCTAGTAATGTATTCTAAACACTAGAAAATATGTTTCTCAAAAAATATTTTCCTTGGAAAATATTCCATAGATAAGTTATTTTTTGTGAAATAAACATAGCCTAATTTTCTAATTCGGAGGTTTAGTGTTTAGTATTAATTAGGAATATTTGAAAGTTATTTTACTTCCTATTTCGTATTGGTTTAGAATTTCATTTTGGTTTAGAATTTCGTAAGACTATTACTTCCTATTTGGTATTGGTTTAGAATTTTCCTAGTTAGGATTTATAATCCTGGTAGGAATAGGATTGCTCACAACTCCATAAATATTTATGTTAGTAGTTATTTTTGTAGATTATTGATAATGAAATTTGAGTATTTGACTGAAAGGCTGCGTGCATAGAGGTTGTGCCCCTGTGTGTCTTTTCTATTACCCTGTGTTGGTTTGCATTCTTTTCTATTACCTTGTGTTGGTGTGATTTCCTTATTCTTGAATTCCTTGTTCTTAGTACTACATCACATCAGTGTCTTCAATGTGCCTTATTTGATTCTTAAATCGGTAGCCAATAGAGAATAAATAGAGAGTGAGAGAAGAGAGAATTGGAAACTGTAGTCTACCCATCTATTTACAGGATTGCGTATTTTCTAAATATTACATCCCTTTAATTATGGCTTTTACAACCCTTTATGGCCTTAAATTATTAGCATTATCAACATCTGTTTAAGACTTAAAAAATGTCTTATATATGTATAAGCTGCATAAATATGTCCATTGTGTATGGAAAACTGTGTCTATGTTGAATTTTGGATGTGTTTTGACTCAGTCAAGTTTTGCTTGATCTTTAGGAGCCTTTTCTGAGATTACATTTGAAACACTTTTCTTTTAGGATGAGGAACATTGATTTGCACTTGACTATATAATTTGAAAAGTTAGCCTAAGCAGCGTAAGCATGGTTTGGATTAAGGTTTAGAAGTAATCTAATATATATGAATGAGTGTGTGGGCTGCATATTTCAAATTGATCATAAAAGAAAATAACAAGGATTTCTTGTTTCTTTTATGCAAAATACCAATTAAAAAGAAGGCATCCAACTACCAAGCCAATATGAGAATTATTCAGATAAATGCAATTGCCATTTTCAAGGTAGTTGCTCTCATGGAAAAAAGAATTTCTTCACTCTTTTAATCCATTGTTTGAAACATCCTATCCCTAGAAATGTTCCCCTCTGACCTTTCCTTTATGGGTTGAATTTTGCTAATGAATATACTCGGAAATGGGCTCTATCATTGAAATGTGGGATTTGTTGAACTTAGTTCCAGTTGTACTTATTTGTACCAGCCAAAGCTCTCCTTTGTATTATGCACAGCCTTTATCAAGAGCATGTCAGCTTTGAGGTCTTGATGACCTCGTCAGATAATATTCCACATCTATAATTTATAAGCTCTTTCTAATTATTTTTTTATTTGTTTTTGCAATCTTATTTAAGTAATATTCTGAATTCTAGTTGACATGTGGGATTATCATGTGCTCATTGCTTTGTATCTCTCAAATTTGTTGTAACAACTAGAGGTCTAGGGCCATAAATTTTTTAGCCTTTGGTTCATCAGGCAGTTTCTATCTTGGCATAAGACTTCTTCTTCTCCCTCTCCCCCCCTCTTCTGTTTAAGGGTTTGAAAGAATGAAACATCAATCTGAAATTTGTATAAAATTACTTGGAAATCAAAAGTTCATCAGTTGCCTTACTCAATTACAAAGGAAGATTTGACTCCTAGTTCTTATGAGAACTGCAATCCTAAATAGAAAGTCATTAAGGTTCAAGCTTTGACTCAGATAATCTATAAAATAATTCTTGTAAATCCTTCAATAGCAATAAGGAAATATATATATATACCTAAACAGAATGATTCAAATGGAATTCTTCCAAACCTTAAAAAAAAAAAATTGTACTCCTGAAATATAAAATCAATAATTATACACATGAGATAATCCAAGTAGGGTTTATGGACCTGTTATTTGTCCTCAGAACAAATTGAAAGAGAAATGGGGAAAAAGTGTTTAAATGACTATATATGCATAATTCTTGAATTTTCTCTTTTTTTGTCTACATCCAAACTATCGTACATTTTATATGATGAATTGCAACCAGCTACATATAGTGAATTAGGTTTCACTATATGAATTTGCATATTATGATGAATTTTCTCTTCATAGTTTATCGCATATTATGAATTTGCTTCTTTGTGACACATAGGTGTATAATATGGCTTATTGTTCTGTTATGCTTTTGCATTCTTGTCTACATTTCATACATCGCATGTGAGCATCTTTTGCAGGGGGGATTTTGGGAGGTTGGGTCATGGAAACTCTAGTGATCTGTTCACTCCTCAGCCAATTAGAGCATTGCATGGTCTAAAGATAAAGCAAATTGCTTGTGGGGACAGCCATTGTTTAGCAGTGACAATGGAAGGCCAGGTGCAGAGGTTAGTATTCTCTCTCTATGCCCTAGATATTTGAATGGTTGCTCTGGTCACAGTATCTTGTTGTGCTTGACATGCATGTTGCTGTTTTGAATTGCATGTTGAAGTTAATTTACACATCGAACTTGACTAAGGGCTCGAACTGACAATCTGTTGATATGCACAAAAATTTCTCTGGAATTTCTTTATTCCCTTATATTGTACCATGTTCTCTCCCTCAATGGCAGAATTGGGGAGTGAGGGGGATAATGTAGCCTCTAGCTTATAGATTTTCGTAAGACCACTTAAAATTTGGCTCCATTTTAGAGTACCATAAAATTTGGCTCAGTTATAAACATAAAATAAGGACTCAATATATAAATAGTAAGATGTAGTTTTGTTTTTTGAGGTAACTTGCTTATTGATTCTTACTTTTCGAATGTAAATGAGGGAAGCACTTTGGTTGAATATGTAGCATTTTGATAGTTTGGTGCATATATACTGTAATCAATATAAATAGTTATATTTATATATGCATGTGTGCATGCAAGTGCATCAAAGAGTTTTTCAACATCTTATTAACAATTTGCTACATTACCCGAAATTTCATGACATTCAACCTTGTTTGGGATGTAGACGAATTTTTTAAATTTTAACCATAAAAATCATGAACTTTGGTTAGATTTATAATTTATGATCATTTCTTCCTTATTGTGCATTAATATCCTTATTTTGTGCTTATTCACATAATATTGTTTGTTTCATATAATATACATTTATTACTCTTTGTCAAATAATATGATCCTGTGTGGTCTAATGTTGTCAGGAAATAAATGTAGTATTGATGTAGGACAACTAGGGACGAGCTTGGCTTTTTGAGGTGGCTTCGGCTTGTTAAACTCAAAGAGTTAGTACTTCAAAAGTTGAGCAGATCTGATTTTCCTTGGAAAAAAAGGATATGTTAAGCAAGCAAAATAACTACTAGCAGGATCTAGGTCTCAATCCCATCAAGAAAGCATCGCAGTTTCTAGGATTAGAGCTGCATCACGCCACTCAAAATCATTGCTTTAATTTTCATTGACTGAAAAATTAAGTTGTAACTAGTCATTTTCCCCATGCATTGTGCGGCTTTTGTTTGTTGAATGAAATATGTACTTAATTAATACATAAATAATTTAAGGAATTAAAATTTTATTGGTTAAAACAACAAAATGTTTAGTCGATGTAGCTAGATTGTTATTAGAATGAAGAGGCTGTGTTAGAAAAGTCAGAGAACATAATCCCAAAATACATGTTAGGTTCTTTAGAAGTCTAAAATTATTAAAATGTTTAATGCTTACTCGACTTAAGTTGTTTAATTTCTCTCTCAAAACCAACTTAAGAAATTTAAGTTGACAATGACAATGTTAATCACATAACCATTATTGGCAAATCAAGTATAAAAAAAAGTAAATTAAGGGATGAAACAAATACATAACAGAACTTTGAATTATCTCAATATTACATAGGATGAACTAAATCTATCAATGTAATCAGTGTAGATAAATACTATTATTTGGAAAATAAAAATAAATAAAGGAAGAAACAAATACATGTGAGAATTTTGAACACTCTATAATACATGTGATGAAATAAATATATCACGTAACAATCAGTGTAAATAAGATGACAACTTGAAAAATATCTTCAAATTCAAGTAGCATCAATAGCACAACAATATATATTGAGAAAAGACATGAATATATGATGGTATCTTCCTCCTTGGACACCTCCAATTCACCTCCTGATGCAACCTGTAGATGAATGTATTATGTGGAGACAGTTGTTCAAGTTGTGGATATATTATACAAAGAGTTATTGTAAGTGTACAACTTTTTTTTAATTGATATTTTAAGTGACTTCTGTATTATGGAATCGATGGCTTGTTGTAGATATAGCTTTTGATTTGGTAGGACTCAAGTATTGGCTTTATTTATTTATTTATTTTTGTTTTGACGTTAGTATGTTTGAATCTAAGGGAATTAGGATACAAAGAAACACTTGTTGAAATTGTTGCAACAAGGCTCCATTTCCTTCATCTAAATTTTGCTCCTATCATGTTGGTTGTCTCTGTTGATAATTAGGCATTAGGTAAATCTTTTCTATGACCTAGAATACAACTTTGCTAGATGTTAATGTGGACTGTGCAATGTCACATTTATGATTCTGAAAATCAGTTTTATCTTGTGGTTACACATTTTTTTGCATTGAGTTTTCTTTTTCCTTGAAGTTGGGGGCGAAATCAAAATGGTCAGCTCGGTCTTGGCACTACTGAAGACTCTCTTGTGCCTCAGAAAATTCAAGCTTTCCAGGTACTTATCAATGAATTATTATTTTAACAGACCATCGTTTTTAGGCTCTGTTTCTTTCATTTTATTATAATTTAGTTTGATTTGATCATTATCTCCTGAATCAGGACAAAATGTCTTTTCTCTTAAGCACATTAAAAGTAGCTTTGTTTATTAAAACTAGTTTGGGATTGACATAGCTGAGTTCAGTTCATAGTAAGGTTTTTTTAGCTTGTTATAAAACATGAGTTCATCCTTCTGTTTCTGCATGTTATAATCCACTGCATCCGTGTTAGGGTAGAGGTTAAGTTGTTGATTTTGTAATAGAATGAAGTTTAGTCGTTCCTATATTCGGCAACTGTCAAAAGTGTGCAAAACAAAACACAAATGATTTATTAGTTGAGCGTACAAGAAAATAAGGGGGAAGCAAATTTTTTATTTTATTATTTTGTTGTGTGTGTGTGTGTCTATGGGTGGGGAGGTTAAATGGAATGGAAAATGATGTTGATGCAGTGTATTTGATTGCAATCTATGTAATTTCTCTATTTAAATAATTTCCTAAGGTAGCTGAAAGGTTACATGTTGATGCTTCAGCCATCATGAACAGTTCTAAACAATGATGAGAGCAACCATAATAATTGGAAAAATTGGACAGTTATTAATTATTTTGGCTTGAAGATGGCGTGCTGCTATATTTTATGCACCGAGTTGATTGTCTCTTTCAGGGAATCCAAATTAAAATGGTTGCTGCTGGTGCTGAACATACTGCAGCTGTCACAGATGATGGAGAGCTCTATGGTTGGGGTTGGGGCAGATATGGGAATTTGGGCCTGGGAGACAGAAATGATCGTTGGGTGCCAGGGAAAGTTTCTCTTCCTCATGTATGTGTAAACACTGGTATTATTTTTATTTCTTAAATAGAATTGTTAGATTATGTTTAGCATACTTATTAAGCTTGCACTTTCACATGTTTTTGTGATTGAATTATGGATTTGAATGACATCATATATTTGATGGTAGCTTTGAAGAGAGCTGGAGCTATGTAGGAAGCATTTGGAAGATGGTTTATTTCCAAATTCAGATTTAGTAAGTGATGATGGGATTTTGATTAAGGTTTCTGTTTTATGCATCTTCATAGTCAAGCTAGCCGTCTCTTAGGAAGTACAGGTTTAACATGGGGAGATTAATATTACGGAAATTCCTGTTCTTTATATGAATATGACTATATGGATGGAGAAGTGACCTTTCTAGAAGTTTCAATCTTGACTTGATAGCTTGCTTATTTTCCACAAACCTTTCCTTGAAAGGGCAAGTGGGCATAGGTCACTGCCACTTTTTAATTGGATGGGATGATTGTCACATGCCGTGGGCAATGCCATCTATTTTCATCATGTGCTATGGAGAATGCTTTTCGGAGTTTGCATGTTATATATATATATATATATATATATATATATATATATATATATATTAAGAAATCATGCTCGAGAATCTTCCATATCTATGTTTGCATAGATGCCTTCACAAACTAAAAGCCCAATTTCACATTGAGCAGAGATAAGACCAAAACCACTTTCTGTGCTTCAAGACAAATCCCTTGGAACTATGGTGGCGAATTTGGACGAATTTACTCCTATTTTAACCATTCATTTATGGATTGAAGGATAATTCTTATATCATGCTTCATGATATGGCCATTTAGAGAATGACTACAACATGATAGAATTAACATTTGGTTAGAGAACTTGAAGGTTCCCTTGAAAAGCTCGATTCAAGTAAGTTGTACAATATCTAACGATTTTATTTCAAAAAAATAAATATTAAAATAAATAGTAAAACATAATATGATATTTATAGAATTCAATATAAATTATAATAAATTAAATAAAAATTAAAATATAAGTTAAATATATTTCATCTTGCGTGGTGCTTCTTCTTTGGAAGCTAAACGTTTAGCAAGTTTGATCATGAAATTTGCTTAATTCATACTGCTTAATGAGTCGGGTCCAGGTAATTCAATACCTGCCCCATTCCTGATCTGGCGCTAACCCCTATATGTGTAGTAAAAAATAACTGGTGTTTAATAAGTATTTTATTAAAATGTAATTTTGAGCTTAAATAAAGTACAAACCACCTAAACCTGCCAAACCTAACCAATGCAGAAGTAGTTGGTTTGGTTGGGTTATACATATGCCACAGTTTGGTCTTATTTGATTTTTAGAAAAACTGCATAAATCAGTTCGTTTGGAAAACTAATCCTCAAACTGCCCAAACAGAACTGTGGACAGCCCTAATTTTAGGATTTCATAATTTAGTAAACTTATACAAATAAAACTGGGATTAGATTCTTATAGATCAACATCATAGGAACTTGTTGGCATAGTCGGTCATTAATAAAATATCAGTTCTCTTCGTTATGTGGTGGACTCCAGGATCTGTTTCACTTGTGATTCAAGGATGTTTAAGACATAGACATGATCTAAACTTTTTGTGCTTCCATCCCGCTTCAAGAAGCCTCTTCAAGTTAAAGTTTCATTTATATTCTCACTTGCAATTGAGCACACAAATTGGAAAAACCACAACTACTAAAGCTCCACCCTTGGAAAGAATACGATCATTAGTTGTTTACGAATTTCTTGAACTTTCTGCTGTCAATATCTTGGCTATCATTAACAAAGAATCCTACTTGCCTATTTTTATCAAATTGTCCCCCAATATCTTGAACCTGGACATGTTCCATCTCTCTTAATTATGCTTGTTTAGACCCTTGTGCAAAGTTGGATTACAGTTGTCTAAATTCTTCTTGTTGCAAATGTTGGGCTGAGGAGTTTCCACATCTTCCCTTGCTTTTTCATCAATTTCAACGATTTGATTTTATACTTCCACTCATTTTTCAATTCCAAGTTTATCTTGAATGGATGAATTGATTTTAGCTTTTTATCCTTTGAACCGACGCTGGATTTTTAAGGACCAATACAAAAGTTCTTGGATCTTTTTCATGGTACTCACCAACTTTTTTCTTAAACGATAAAATCTCTTAATAACAATGGACGTAGACAAATGAGGCCCAAAATAAATCAGGCTTGGGCATAGGTTTGCAAAACTCAGCCTGCACTAGCTGTGGCCCTTCCTACTGCTGGATAATGTCTACCTGGGCATATGAGGATCAGAAATCAGTGGAAAAGCAAACTTTTAAGGATACTGCAGAAAAGGGGAAATAAACAGAGTAGAGTGGTGACATGGAATCTGATGCAGGACAAGTTGCAGGGCTGGTTATTTAGGTTATTTTTTTAAGGTTTTATTAGAAACTAGAATAGGTAAAAATATAATTAGGATTTTATGGTAATGGGTTAAAGAATCAAAAACTAAAAAAGGATTCGAGGGTTTTGGGGCTTGTAAGACACTGCTAAAAGTATTGATGAACTATACAGAGTGATTGTGAATAGTAATGTGAGAAAAGAAAATAAAAGAGTTTAGGCATGTAGACATCCTTAGGCATCACATCTAAGGTTTCTGTTGGCTTCATGCCAAGAATTGAATTGTGTCACACAACTTGAGAAGCATAACTGCTGGTTATTTTTCATTCACTGAAACTCTAAATAAAGCATTAAAAACTTTGCTATTTATGAACTAAAAGCTAATTCGATTAAGGCAAAAGACTCAAACTTCCCGTTCCTTAAGGATTTGAACTTTCCAACAAACTAAAGAGAAATTCACCTAAGCCTGAACCAACAAGCAAGGACCCAATTTAAGGATAAATATTCCTAAAGAGATATGGACTACTTCTCCAGAAAATCTGGAAATTATAATAGTAGCTTATTTAAGTAGACCTTCAATGGAAACTACTCTATAATTTTTTCAATAAACTCTGTATTGAATCTGGACATAATTCTTAGTTTGAATATCTGAATTTAAATGTTCTTGATTGCCTAGTCCATCATTGTCCTTGGCTAGAGTAGAGAAAACTCAATCTCGAGTTTTGAAGTGCCCAAGTATTAAAACTGATGTTTCCTTTAGCTGAATCTTAGCATCAAAAGACCAGTCATTAATGTATGCAATCTTGACTTCTTGGTTGTTTGTAGCCATGAAAACAATTGAAAGCTCCCTTGCAGCTTGTCTTCAAACTAGTTTTCAAACTCAGTTTGGATAACAAATTATATTTTCTAATAGACATGGAAAATTTTTATTTGGGATTTCAAGACAAGGGGAATTTCAGAATTATGGTCAAAATTTTGTGTAGGAACTATTTGGATATTATGGAATAATATCTATTCTTTGTAGAATCTTATTTGTAGGCTGTTTAAATAGACCTAAAAATATAGTTCTGGAAGGACTGGAAGTACTCTATTACTTCTTCAACAAACCATATTTGTACATCTAGATCATTATAGTCTTTGAATTCAAATCTTCTTAAGCCTTTGAATTTCAATCTTCTTGAATTCCTAGTATGTTTCAGACTATTTAATTGTCGTGTGATTAAAACAATTAATAAAATATGCAATCGTTAATAAGGTTGTTCTTTCAAATTAGTTGACTTCTTTGAGTTTGAAATTTAAATTGTTTCAAATTATACAACCTTACAAACCATGGGCACCACATTCCATAACTAGACTCGTTACAGTGCAGCCATGTGAACATTTTAGTCACTTCATTTTGCTGTTTCTATAGAGTGTAAAGTGCCTATTTAGTACTTTTAGGAGTTATTGCTTTCCCTCACCAGATTAAAAGTAAAAATGGGTGGATCAGGAAAGGGAACATCTGCAACTTTTGTAACCAAGAGAACCTAGTGAAGTGATTGAGTGGCCTACTTGGCTAAGAGTTTTAGTGAACAATGTTGGTTCCATTTATATGTTGCCTTCATGATATTGCTGTGATGGTATTGCAGTATAAATGACATTTGAAGCTTATGATTTTAGTCTGTTATCATTTCTTTAAATATATCCAATTTTTCTTGTAATTGCGTTATAAATCATGCTAATGTTACTGTAATGGAAGTTGCAGGGAGAGAAGATGGTTATGGTTGCTTGTGGATGGCGGCACACTATATCTGTTTCTTCTTCTGGTGGATTATACACTTACGGATGGAGTAAATATGGTCAACTAGGACATGGGGACTTTGCAGATCATTTAATTCCTCATCAGCTAGAAGCATTACAGGATAGTTTTGTATCTCAGGTCACCTCTTTGTCATTCCATGGCAATGACACTAGTTTCATATTTTTATTTTCTATAATAACTTTACCGCTAGATTTTACTATTGGTAGTTTTCTTATCACTTTTGAAGTTTCTTGTTTTATCTATTTTATTTTATTTCATTATTTATGTCCTCTAGTGTCATCAACCCGTTTTTGAAACAAATTAATCATGTTCAACTGAAAAAAAAATTGGCACAAAGTCAATTTAGCTTAATTTAGATTAAGATGTGGGATTGAATGAAATCCACACTCATATTTAGATACATTAGGTATCTGTATTTTGTAGTTCATTTTCTGTGTTTGGCATTAGTAGTATCATCTGTATCAAGTTTTTGGTCCAGATTTAGGTTATGTAATGTCAGGGAAGCCTTTCCCCATTGGATAAAACCCCATGTCCCATCTGAAACTATGGGCTACCATCTTTAAAAAAGAAAAGAGTAGACGGTGTTATGTTTTGTATTGTATATTATAGGCGTACCATTTTCATTGAAGTGCATTTTTCTTTTCAATTGAAATATGTTTATTTTTCTGCTCAAGGCAGTTACCTAGTTTGGGGACTATCATTTTCATAGAGTTCATATCCTTGAGCAATGACTCTTGTTGTCCTAGAATTTAGAGCTATTTATAGGATGATTTCATTGAATTTTAAAGAAAATAATGGGCTTGTTAAAGGAGAGAACCCAATGATCTTAGAAATTCTAAGGGCTCAATAGAGAACTCTAATCACTCCATTTTCCTATTTTTCTTCTTAAATACAAGGCATTAAGAATAGCTGCTGCTAATGAGTTCCCACCGCTAACTTGCTGTCAGAACTAGACAACATACTGGTTTGGAAATCTACTGAAAACTAAACATACTTTTGTTTCACATCTCCCCACAGGTGAAAAGAATAGGAATTTCTCACTATATGGAATGAATTGATATAAGAATATATACAGCTATTAAGAATACAATTGTAGGAAACTTTGACCTATACTTCCTATACCTATAATCAAGGAATTAATTCCTAATTACAACAGAAGATAGTCTTTGCTAACTAAGAACATATGAAGATCAAATCTACTGGATGTCACAAATGAATCTGAAATCCTTCAACTATATTCTGATTTTTT
Organism: Omphalea diandra; assembly: GCA_949677035.1. Classification (NCBI taxonomy): domain Eukaryota; kingdom Viridiplantae; phylum Streptophyta; class Magnoliopsida; order Malpighiales; family Euphorbiaceae; genus Omphalea; species Omphalea diandra. The sequence continues at coordinate 15,522 of CATIWR010420445.1, read as the reverse complement.
CAATGCTTCCCCTAAATCTAGACTGTAAACATTCTCCATACCCAGCTTGTCTAATATAGTATGAAACGATAGATCACGGAGTCCCTTAGAATGTCAGCAAGTTGTCCTCTAGTTGTAATATGGGGTGCACCAATCAATCCACAGTCCAATTTATCCTTTTTGAAATGCCTGTCCACTTCAACATGTTTTGTTGTATCATGTTGAACTGAATTGTGAGCCATATTGATGGCTAATTTATTGTCACAATACAACTTAATGGGACCATCAAACTTCGCCTTTAAGTCTTCAAGAATGATTCTCAACCAGAATAATTCACAAATACAATGTGCCATAGCTCGAAATTCAACTTTTGCATTTGATCTTGCTGCTACATTTTTTTTTTTTTTTGCTTTGCCAAGTCACCAAATTACCCCCTAGAATGATCATGGTTTTAAATCACGGTTGCGGTTCTGTGTAACGGTAATGAGGTTATTGTGGCATAATGTAACGGTAATGACAAGCTGCTACACAATTTTTACACAAAAAATTACAAAATGTTGCAAATTAAACATACTTTCATAAGTCACTAAAACTATGACTTACATCTAATTAATAAGCATAAATTTCGCTTTTTAATTTTTTTGAGTTAATATATGAAAAATTTTTGAAAATTGAGTTGGTTGAGTTTTGATTTGGCACAAATAAAATGGAAAAAAAAGAAATAAAAGAAGAGAAAAATTTAAAAAAAATATGATCTGTTATATAATGGCCATTACCGTTTTGTATGACTGTTATGGGTGACAAAAATTTTTTGACCGTTAAATAACGGCCATAATGGTAACGGAACGCTAAAATACTATTATATAATGACTGTTACGTTATGCAACAACCGTTATTTAAATCCACGAGAATGATACAGTAACTAGACATTGATATTCTATCTATTATCGGTTCTGACCAATCTGCATCGATATAACCTTTTAGTTGTGGTCTGCCATTTTTGTTGTAAAGAATTCCTTTACCAGGTGTTGTCCTGAGATAGAAAAGGACTTTATTGACAATTTGGGGGTGAGATTCTTTTGGATTATGCATAATCTGTTTAATCATGCTTATGGCATATGCTATATTGGGTTAAGTGTGTGATAGTAGATTAACTTATCTACCAATTTCTGGTATATTGGCTCCTTGTCAATTTCACATCGGCCTTATTTGGTAGGAAGTTAGTCATAATGCAAAGAATACTTTCTATGAAGTTATTTCCTAATAGGTTGAAATCTATATTGTTTGGTTTGCATATTTTACTTAGGAAGTGCATCACAATCTAGTCTGGTTTACTCACTAATTTTTAGGGAAGTATGTGATAAAATACTATTTTATCTCTAATCTATTAACACAAATAGTTTGTCTCATTAAATAAATTTATTTAAAGAACTAGGTATAAAATAATATAAAAAATATTTCTCGACTTCCCTAAGGAAGTTGCATTTGTTGACCCCTTCCTTTATATTGAGGAAGTTGAGTGGTCAAAAGAAAGTGTAAGTTCCTTTTGACATTGCACTTTTTTGCAACTGCACAGAAAATTACTTCCCTGAAAATTGTACTTCCTTGGCCACCTCTTTCAAAATAAATAAGACTCTAACCTATGGTTTGGTTCAATTAGTTGTCACGATGTTTGCATACAAGCATCCTTGTCTCTTTGAGCAGATCAAGTGCATATTTTGCTGTGAAGTAAAGATTCCCTTTGTTGAATGAACCACCTCTGTTCCCAAAAAGTACTTGAGTTTCGCAAATCCTTAATATCAAATTATGTAGCTAATCTTCTCCTGAGTTGGTTCCTTTCTTCCAAGACATTTCCTATCACTATTATATCATTGACATGTACAATAGGGGCTATAATTCTTCCATTAGCTGAATGCTTGATAAACAAAACTCTGACTCTCTTTATATTTCATTTTTAGCATATTTTTTGTGAACCTTTCTGCTGAAAATCTTGTACTTCATTGTTTTGATTAATTACAGAATATACAATTTACCATCTTAATGGTTCAAATCCCTGTAATTATGGAATGGATTAAAGAAATATCTAAGGGATTGCTGCATATTACAAGAATCAGAAAATAAAAAGAAAAATAATATTCTGTGAGAGAATATTGGCAGGATATTCTGAGAGAATATGTATTGCTCCTTCCAACACTCCCCCTCAAGTTGGAGAATGGATGTTTTCCATTCCTAGCTTATAAGTAATTTCTTGAAACCATGTTGTAGGGCCCCAAACATTTGAGTGAATAAAAAAAAAAAAGGCTTCACAGATTCTATCGAGCTTAAAGGAAAAGGCACTCTATGGTGCTTGGCAAATTCATAAATATCACAATGAAAATTTTCAATGGAAGTATTTTCAAACAATGATGAAAACGTAAGTTCGAGTAGACTAAAGGGGAAAAAAATGAAAAAGTACCCTGTGGTTTTAATGTATTGAGTGAACTAGTTTTTCTTTTCCTTTTTTTTTCTGAAGAGATGCTGGATATTTTTTGAAATTTCAGATTCAGTGTATACATCTAGTTTTGTTTTTATTTTTTTCTAGGTATCGGGCGGTTGGAGACACACTATGGCGGTTACATCTGATGGAAAACTTTATGGCTGGGGGTGGAATAAGGTTTAAAAGATTATTTATTGTTTAATTTATATGTTATGATTCTGCATATTGAAGTTATTTTTTTTATTGGTTTGCTCGCAAAATGGGCCAACAAAGAAAGCTGTGTGAGATGCCATGGTTGCACAAAGGGGAACAGGGAACATTAGAAGTATATAAAAGATAAAATGAAAGAGGAACAATTGAGTACTTCTTTGGTCATGTGAACATGGTTGGAGTATCTCATTCATATGCTCTTTTCCTTTTAACACTGGGGTTTTACTTGCTGGTTTAACAAGTTTGTATTTCTCTTATAGCTCTGTCAATTTTCTTTTCTCTGATAATTTGATGTGTATTTGTTGGTTTTATCTTTCTTTCATCTACAGTTTGGACAGGTTGGAGTTGGTGACACAGAGGACCATTGTTCTCCTGTGCAAGTTAAATTTCCCCATGAGCAGGCACATTCTTGTTTCTGTAGCTCAGAATAGATAGCTCATGACATTGATATTCAATTCTGTAGGGTTTTTCTTCTTTATGTTTTTGTCTGATGTTTCAGTCTTTTGTGCATGCTTATTTGGCACTTGCCAGAAAGTAATTCAGATTTCTTGTGGTTGGAGGCATACACTTGCAGTTATGGAACGACAAAATGTATTTTCTTGGGGAAGAGGTACAAATGGACAGCTTGGTCATGGAGAGTCTATTGACTGGTAATAGCATAGACCTGCATAATGTTAGCTTTCACATTCTTTGATATTTTTGTGTAATTGTTGTTATGTTTCTTCTCAATGCGTGTGATTTGGTGTCTAGGTGTGAAAATTTAGAAGAAACAACTCTAAAAGGTTACCATTGTGGTAAAATGATTTGCAATCCAAAATGAAAATAGTGTGTAAATGGTCTTAGGAAGAAAACTATGCTATAGCTTTTCACTCTACACTTGAGTTTTAAGTATATAAGCAATATTTAGATAAATATTCCAACTTAAGTGAGCTATATATTATTAATCCTTATATACATAGTTACGTTGAGTAAATGTGTAAATAATATGTAGTACCAATAACAAAGAGAACCACAAACGAATGAAAATAGTCTTCAGTTTGATTTAAGTGTTAATTATTAACCCCCCCCCCCCCCCTCAAAAAAAATAAAAAATAAAAAATATCATGATAACAAATCCTTAATATTTTTTATATATGGTGACAGTAACCGAACCCTGATAATAAAGTTTAAGTTTATTAAACTTACCCATATTAAGTTTATTTATTTATTTTTTATATTTCTTTCTAAAATACGTAGACCTAAAACCTTTAGTAGGAACCTGATCAAAATAACTATAGAAGATAATTAAGATCACAATTTTCAGAGCATCTTGTCACCCTCCTCAATCTTTTGTTAAGACATTAACAAGTTGTTCTTGATTGTTGGAGTTGTAACAGTGAGCTTTCCAGTAGCCACCTTTTCCTTGAAGTGGATATCAATTTCAATATGTTTTGCAAGCTTATGAGTCATTGGGTTTTGCAACCATGTATGCATTGCTGATATTATCACAATGCACTGTTGCAATCCCTTTACCTTCAATTAAAGTTTTGAATAAAGTTGACTCCTAGCAAGTTTGGCTACAACATTGTCAATTGATTTGTATTCCACCTTGGTGTTTGAGCAATACTGTCGCTTAGTATATAATAATTATAACAAACAACAAAACGGAAACTGACAAAGGCTTGAGTAATTTCACAATATATTTAAACATGCTAATGCTATAAACAATTAAAATTCAATTTAATCATCCAAACCAAAGATTTCAAAAATCAATTTCAATAATTCAAATCAATTTTTCAGTATAGTACTCCAAAGTGATAATAGTTCACATCACTAAACGTTCAAATAGTTAGTGTGTTACCAGATGACAGATAATAAAATACAAATCTCTTCACATATATTAATGCATGACTCCAATGCAATGTTCAATAAATTATAATATGTGACAGTAAGTAATGCGATTCTATTACCATGATGATCCACATAGTGGAGCCTATATTATAGATAATTAAAGAGGGAAAAAAATAAATACCATGTATTATAATTACTTTTCACTTAAACTATGCGATAAGCTCATGCAGTTCAGAACATAAGCTAAGTCCAAGTATAGGAATAAACTAATGCAACTAATTTAGAAAAGATTAGAATTTCATATACAATTAATAGGACAGTAAAGTCAATCTAAATATTCAAATCGTAAAAGAAACAAATTAACCATGTAATCACATAAACTACATAAGATAAGAATAACTTAAAGGACCATTTTCAATAAAACTTTAAGAAATAATTCCCTGGAGACTACGAATAAGTTTTTATTTAAATGAGGAAAATATAGGATTCAATAATAACACAACATATGCATAAAAAATCAATAGATTGAATTGATATTTAAATATAATGATACTATACTTTTCAAGCTAGAATATTAATGTACAAGAATAATGATCTATGATCATGAAGAGTATTAACAGACACTAAAAAGAACTTTGGTTACTGCATTTAAAAGCAAAGGCATATGTAAACCATAAACCATATGGGATCAACCGAAAACAAGAAAAGCTTGGCGGAATGGAAAACAAACTAGTAAATCACATGGATCCACCAAAAATATTTAAAATATGTATATATGCTGGTCCTAAAGAAAGGATGATTTTGAGAACAAACAGTGAAAAAAACATTCTGGTTTTGTATCTATTTTTCCATATCTAAAAAGATTATAAGGCAGACCCTTTTATAGAACAAATGTCTGCAAACAAACTCCCAAATAAATAAAAAAAAAGCCTAAAAATCTGGAATGGATAAACAACTATATCTTGATAAACAACTAGATTTTAAACAGCTAGATCCTAATCGGTACAGCTAGGGTAATAGAGGAAATAAATACAGATCAAATAATTAAATAACACGCCAACACTCCCCCTCAAGCTGGGTTGATCACATTGAACATTCCCAGCTTGTCAGTTAAATTCTTGAAAGAAGATCTTCCAAGACTTTTTATAAGAAGGTTAGTTGCCTGATCTGCTGATGGAACATAAGATATGCAAATAACCCCATTTTCAATCTTCTCTTTGATAAAGTTTCGATCAACCTCCAAATGCTTGGTTCTATCGTGATGAACTGGGTTGTGAGAGAGATGTTTATTGCATCTTTATTGTCATAGTAAGGTTTCATAGGATCATCCATTGTCACCTTCAATTCTTATAGAACACACTAAGTTCACACATACCATGGGCAACTGCTCTAAATTCTGCCTCTGTGCTGCTCCTAGCCACTACAGATTGCTTTTTACTCCTCGAAGTAACTAAATTATCCCAAATAAAGGTGCAGTAACCTGAAGTAGATCTTTTATCATCAATGGAGTCAGCCCAATCAATATTGATAAAGGCTTCAGTTCTTCTGTTTTCACTTTTTACGAAGAGCAGTCCTCTTCCTGGTGTACCTTTTAAATACTTCAAAATTCTATATACTGCTTCCATATGCTCCTCACATGGTGAATACATGAATTGGCTCACAACACTGATGGCAAAAGCAATGTTTGGTCTAGCATGAGACAAGTAGATGAGCTTTCCAACCAATTGCTGATATCTCCCTTTGTCTACTGGAATACGGGAGCTATTCTTTTTTCCAATCTTCACATTTGGATCTATGGGAGTTTCTACTGGTTGTTTACAACCAATCATACCAGTCTCCTTTAGCGGATCTAGGATGTATGTTCTCTGTTAAACAAATATCCAGATTTATTTCTCAAAACCTCCATTCCAAGAAAATATCTCAGTGATCCAAGATCTTTAATTTCAAATTCTGTTGCCAAGAGCTTCTTCAGCCTATCCATCTCATTTATATCATCGCCTGCCAAAATAATATCATCGACATATACGATAAGAATGGTCACCTTATCTTCCTTGTGCTTGAAAAACAGAGTATGATCTGTCTGAGCTTGTCTATATCCTTGCTGCTGATTGTTCTAGCAAATCAATCAAACCAGGCTCAAGACAATTGCTTCAATCCAAACAGTGATTTCTTGAGCTTGCACACCTTCCCATGTTTCGTATCTTCATCAAATCCTGGAGGCTACTCCATATAAACCTCTTCTTCCAGGTCACCATTTAGAAATGCATTAGGTCTCCTGGTAATCTACTCCATGTGTTTGAGTGTACCCTTTTGCTACAAGTCTCGCCTTGTATCTTTCAATGGTTCTATTATAGTGATACTTAGGCAGTAAACACCCATTTATAATCCACTGGGTTTTTACCTCTTGGTTTTTCAACTAGCTCCCAGGTTCCATTTTTATCAAGAGCCTTCATCTCCTTGAGCACTTCATTTCTCCATTCTTCCACTCATTGCCTTATCAATATTTTTAGGAATTTCAACACCTGATAGAACTTTGGACACTAGATGATAAAATGTCCATAAGTAACATGGTTGGAGATAGGGTGTTGTGTACAAGATCTAACACCTTTTTCTCAAGGCTATAAGAATCCCTAAATCATCAATAGCAGGAGAAGCATCAAGAGACTGTGTACCTATATTCAGTTAGGATTCATGGCCTTGCTAAGTGTTCACAAGTTTTTCCCCTACCTGGTTATTCTTCGTCCGAGTATAAACATGAAACTCAGGTTGTTGTGTATCTCCCCCTAGCTGAGATGTCTATGGCTGAAGACATCATTGGTTAGATTCTAACTCAGGAAGGGACTTAGATGTTTGAGACAAAATTGAAGTAAAGAAAGGTAAGAAAATCTCCCAAAAACTTTCTTCACCATGAGAATCAGCAAAACTAGAACTCTCCCCTTGAAGGAAATTTTTTGGATAGAAAGGTTGATCCTCAAAGCATGTGACATCCATGGAAGTGTAATATTTCATATTTTGTGGTAACATATATAACCCTTTTTTGTTTAAGAATATCCTAAAAAAAATGCATCTTGATTTAGGATCAAGTTTTGAATGTTCAGGGGAGTGATTATGAACAAATGTTGTGCACCGAAGGACTTCAATGCTAGTGAAAAGTCTAGTTGTTGGATAGATTGGATCAAACTGTTGAGGAGTTTGATACTGAAGAACTCAAGTAGAAAGACGATTGATTAAATAGGATGCAGTGAGGATAGCATGACTCCAAAAATGTTTTGGAACGTTTGAAGTGAACATAACTCAACGGGCTACTTCTAACAAATGATGGTTTTTTTGTTCAGCAATTCCATTTTGTTCAGGAGTGTTAGAACTTTGATGAATAATTCCATTATGGGTAAGATAATCTCCTAAAATGGAATTAAAATACTCTTTGCCATTATCGGTGAGCAATATTTGAACTTTGGCTTGAAATTGTGTGGTTATTATAACATGAAAGCTTTTTGAAGGTTTTTTTTTTTAGCTTCAGATTTTTCTTTTAACAAATACATCAAACACACCCATGTGTGATCATCTATGAACGTAATAAACAACCGAAAACCACTAGAAGTTTGTACCTATGAAGGACCCCATATGTCACTATGAATTATAGATAAAGGTCTTTATGATTGATAAGGAACAGATTGAAGACTATTTCTTTGATGTATTACTACTTGACATTCCTCACATTGTAAAGATACAAGCTCTTTATTAGAAAATAAGGAAGGAAATAACTGTCTTAATTATGGAAAACTAAGATGACCTAGTGTTCAATGCCATAACCTAATTTTACTGCTAGATATAGGTTGACACACTACTGACAGTTTGAGCTTGTTTATTGTCGGAGGCTTCCTTTCCAATGTGGTATAATCCTCATCTTCTTCAGCACTGCCAATCCTTCTCCCTGAAATAAGATGCCGAAATTCACAACAATTATCTGAGTATTTGGCAACACAATTTAAGTCTCATGTTAATTTGCTAACAAAAATCATATTGCATGAAATTTTAGGAACATGTAGAACAGAATTCAAAATGATATTGGGAGTGATTTTTACTGTCCGGGTTCCAGCCACTAAATGATCCATTTGCTATCTTTATTTTAAAATTCACTGGACAAGGACTATAAGAGATAAAAAATTTAGAGCAACCTGTGATATGGTCTGATGCTCCCGAATCAATTATCCATGGCTCAGAAGTTGTTGCAGACATAGTAAAAGCAGTTAGAACAGTACCCTTTTGAGCCAACGTGGATGTGCCTTTTTGAACAAGAATTGTAGAGCTGCTCAAATTGCTCTTTATTCAGGGATAATTGAAATGCTCTACTATTCTGTCCCTCAACTTTTTCAGATTCCGATGAAATATGAAATCCTTTTGAGCCTTTTTTATTTTTCTCCCTCCAATTTACTGGTGTGCCGTGCAACTTCCAGCGAATATCCCTCGAATGATCCGGCTTATTGTAGTAGTCACACCATCGTTGCTCCCCTTATTTTCCAGATTTCTTTTCAATTTTTTCAGTCTCTGGCACACCCACAACCAAGGTTGAGGACTCAGGTAGAATGGCTGCTGTGTTGTTTCCAAGTATCATTCTTTTTCAAGTTTCTTCCTGTCGGGCTGCTGCAAAAATCTCTGGAATGTCAGGTAATAGTTTTATGCTCAAGACCCTGGCACGAACCTCGTCCGACTCAGCATTTAAACCCGAGAGGAAATCATATGTCCATTCTTTTTCCACTAATTTCCTATACATGGCATTGTCTATAGATCCAACTCCTACCACAATTTGGTCAGCTCATGGAAATAGGTGGTGAAATTTCTATTGCCTTGCTACAAGCTTCGAATCCTGTCTTTCAATTCACACGTCTGAAAAAGCTTGCTTCACTGCATCCCAGATATCCTTAGCCATTGGATACAGAAGATACGCGTTTCCAATCTCAGTCTCCATCGAGTTGACCAGCCATGCCATAACCATAGCATTCTCAGCATCCTAGGTGGAGAAAATAGGATCATATATGCTTTCAGCTCCAACTTCTCACCGGTAATATATCCTATTTGCCCATGACCTCTAATAACCATCTGAACAGAATGAGAGCATTGGAGAATATTCTTCCCATTTAATTTATGGGCAGTGATTTGAAGGGTAGAAGATTTGGTAGAGTTACCCTAAAAAGGACTGGGGTTCAGTTGTGAAATCCCAGTTGAAACTTCTGATCCACTCCCCATTAGGGCCGACTTATACATCACTCTCCCAATCAAATAGCACGCTCTGGTACCATGAGAACAAAGAGGGAAGAAAACATTCTGGTTTTGTTTATATTTTTCTATATCTAAAAAGATTACAAGGCAGACCCTTTTATAGAACAAAGATCTGCAAACAAACTCTAAAAAAGCCTAATGTCTTTTTTCAATTTTTGCATAGAGACAAAATTAGTGGATAATCTGGGAATATGATGAAAATTTTTTAATGGGAATAATGGATTCAATTGTATATCTCCTATGCAAGCTACAGTTGTAAAAGACCCATCAGCAACAATAATTTTCCTGTTGATTGGACAAGGGGTATAGGTTATAAATTGATTAGATGAATGGCTCATATGGTCTGTAGCACCAAAATCTATAGTCCACATTACAAGCAGGGCTTTGCAAAGCATTAAATCCAATTGAAGAATAATGATTACCTGAAAGAACAAATGAACACAGAGAAAAGTTACCTGAGAGTGCTAATAAACTTGAATTTGATGACTTATCAAGCTTGCCCACCAATTATATGAGCTTGAAAACATCTTCATTGCTGAAACCCCCAAGTTCTTCCACCTTATCTTGATTGTTTTTGAGTCATATAAGCTGAACCAGAAGCCTTTCTGCTGTGATTCCTTTTACTGCCCCATTGTTGGCTTGGTGGTTTATCATACAACTTCCAGCAGTGTTCTTTGGTGTGTCGGTTTTTTGCAAAATATACACCAAAGACGTTCCTTGTCTCTATTCTGCCCTCCTTTGGTCAAATCAGCTCGCCCATACTCTGAAATCATATTGATAGTTCAGCTGACACTTTCTTGGTGGTTTCTGCAGTGATATTTAATGCTGAATTTTCTACAGTTTGAGGTTCCAGCACAAGAGACCAACCACTCTCTTCAGCTCTAACAAGTGAAATTGTTTCATTCAATGATGGGACTTCTTCCTTCTCCAAAAATTGCACCCTTATTTGATCTGATTCAGAATTGAGACCAGCAAGAAAATCACACATTCTATCCTTCTTAAGGAAGTCTTTCATAATCTCTGCACAATTACTACACTTTAGGTCCACAACTCGATAATGGTCCAATTCTTTCCATAAACTTTTCAACTGATTTGCATACTCAGTCATGGATTTGCTGCCCTGTTTTGCAGACGCAATTTTGATTTTGATTTCATAGACTTGAGCTGCATCCTTAGCTTTGGAGTACGTTTGTAGAACCACTTCCCAAATACTGTGCTGTGGGTAGAAACCTACAGGTAATGCTAATTTTTAGCATCATAGAGCTCCACAGCCAATAGCCAATACATAATGAGGGAATCCTCCTCATCCCATGATGCAAAAGCTGGTTCTCCCTTGTTCAGTTCAGTCCTTAACAGGTGAATCAACTTTCCTTGCCTTTTGGGATGGTTCGAATGAGTTGGAACCACTTCAGATAGTTTCTACCATTGAGACGGTGGGCTGCCTGAATAGTCTGAAGCCCTCCCTTGGATTGAGTCTCCTCTACTTGAAGATTTGAGGTGGTTTCAATAATTTCAGACATGTTTTTCTAAAGCTGGGTTTTATCTCAACAATTGAGTTTGGAAACTAGGGTTAAGACTCTGAAGAAATTTACTAGAGGATTGAAACAAAAGTTGTAGCGATGAAGGCTGCAAATTAGGGAAAAAAATTGCAGCAATATGGACTGGTTATCGTGTTGGAAATCACAACAATGAAGGTTCCCTGTGGTGGCTGGAATTACAACAATGAAGGCTGCTGGAAAATAAAAATTTGAGAAACCAAGCTTTGATACCATGTGGAAAATTGGGATACCTCACTTTATATTATGAATAATCATAGACATATCTATACAGCATATTTACCTCAGTAAATTTCCTATAATTATGTCTAGAATACATAAATAGGTAGAAAGGGGAGTAGACCTAAGGTCATATGGAAGAGAGTAATTCAAAATGATCTAAAGGCTTTACATCTTTCCGAAGATGTGCCCAAGATCGCCTGAGTGGAAAAAACAAATCCGTATAGCCGATCCCAATTAACTTGGAATTAAGACCAAGTTGAGTTTAGTTGAATACATCCTAGAATACAGAAATCCAACTAATTAGGAGAGAATGCGGTCTATATGATAATAAAAAAATAAAATAAAAAAACAATTACTAATTAGGAAAGAACAACTAGTACAGCTGGTTGACAGATTTTCTGGTTGACAAATTTTCCACAGTTTGCAGTTAAAAAAACTGCATGATTCAATACGCGTTGAACGGGTGTTTTTTAGCTTGTTCTATTTTTTATTTGAAACAAACCATTTTTCATTATGGTTAGATACAGTTAAACTGGCAGATCAGTTCAGTTTTTATAACACTATCTAGCACCTTGGTCTCTCTTTCTGAGTGCGGGTTTCTGAAAATAGAAAGACTATTGTGTAAATCTCATAAATCTTGTGAGTTTGGGTTTCTCTTTTCATAAAGTCATAGACTATTGTGTAAGTCTGGCAAAATATTTTTCTATCTCTTCATAAAGTCATTCTAACATTTTTTTAGCAAGTATGAGGTCCAATGGGTCTTGGAGTCTCTCATCCTATATAGGGTTGTAATAAACGTATTGGATTGGAAACACTGAAAATACTGAATTCTTAGACCTGCTGTAGTTAGCATTAGTTAATAATGTCAGAAATTTAAGGTTTTATTGTTTTGCTGGAACACACAGATAGCTCAAATGCTCGACAATATACTTATGTAGACTTGGTGCCTTTTGACCTGCATTGACAATTGGGGTTGCCATCATATGACAGGCCCCAGTATTTTTCTAATAAAAAATTTTTAGTTGCATTATATTTTCCGGAATCAAAATTTGAGTGCAGACATCCATAATGTATCAGTAATTATGTCTGTTTGGCTCTCAAAAGGAATGTGCCAAAGGTAATAGAAGCTCTAAGTGTTGATGGGTCTGGTGGCCAGCAGATAGAGTGCTCGATCGTTGATCTGTCATCAGGTGTTTGTACTCTCCTCATCATTATTTTGTGCTGCCATGCAGAAATTTTGCTCATATTTTTGAATTTTGAATTTTTGTGATGCTTCATGGGCAGGGAAAACTTGGGTGTCACCATCAGAGAGATATGCTGTTGTTCCTGATGAATCTGTAAGCTTATTTTTTCCTGGTACCAAAGTTGGGAGAGATTTGATATTAATGTTCTTGCATGGTTATGCTAAATTTTTGCAACTTAGTGGGGCAGTCAGAGAAGTCTGTGTACAATGGTTATGAACTTGTCATGAGAAGTAATGAGAAAAGTCATTTAGTAACTATTCAATTCCATTGTTGAAGTTTAACATGTTAAATATTGGTGAGGAAAATGGTGTATAATGCAATACCTTGTTACAAATATATCATTGTAATCATTACTCGTGAATAAATCATTAGAATAATTGTAATAATTGTTTTTGAGATGATAAATAATTGTAATCATTACCCATGATTACAATTGTTCATTTTATGTTCCACTCTGTTACAACCGATAACTTTTGGTAATTTTGGTATTTTTCTGGTTGTCCAGGTGCAAAAAGGTTCAGGCAAAGGGAGTGATGCCAGTGTCCCAGTGGGAGATGTCAAACGCATCCGAATTGATTAGCATATATTCACATAACCTTGCAGGAAAAACTGAACGCAGATAGTGCGGTCTCCCGGCTTCTCCAGGATCAGTCATTCTGGAATCTATGGGTGAATGTAAATTCCTAATTTGTTTCCTATGTGTATAATCTGGTGTGGGAATATATCAATTTCCTCGTATGCAAAATTTCCGGTGATTTTCTACTGACTTTATTATGTTTTCAAATTAGGTTTTTCTTCAGCCTCATATTATTGCTTAAAAAAATTCTATCGGTCTGTATATCTTCCGAAAAAAATGCTAAATATGCCGCCTTTGTTTTACCTCCGAAGATGCTTTTACTAAAAATATTCCATATATATATATATTTTTTTTCTTAAAAGTACTGGTAGATGGCATAATTATTAATTAATTTATTTTCTTCCCATGTGCCCTACACATGTAGGGCACAACAAAAGAAATATGAATTGCTGAACGAACTCAAGTGAGACGGTAAAATTGCGGTACACTAGAGGTGCTAGGTGTTTTTAAGTGCTCTTTTCTAATAGGATGGACCAATCATCTTAATTTTGATATAATTAGGCAAAATTAATAAAATTTTAGAAAATTAGTTAATTTCAATTGATCGAAATAGGATGACATATCGTATATGATGTGATAAATCAGTTATAAATTCTTATAAAAAAATTAATAAAATCAATTTAACATTAGTTAGTGAACATTATTTTAACTTGTTATTTTAGTATAATGAATCATCTTATTTTGTTCATTTGAATTTTGATTAAATTTATTAAAATTTTATTAATTTTAATTAATTTTATCAAAATTAAAGAATTGACTAATTTTTATCATAACTCAAGAAGCAATTGGAATCTGATTTGTTGTGTTGAAATTTCAATGCCTATTTCATCCTTAAGGACCTCAAGTTAGAGGATGTGGAATTGTAATCGAACTGTCATTCATTATAGTTACGATGGTTTTAAAACAAAGGAATCGAATTGATCGGTTACTAGAGTCCATTATCACATAAGAGTATTAGGAATAGAAATGTGAATAAAAAATAAGTTCATAAATATTTTGTTGATAATTTGTGCTTTGCACAAATATAATTTAATACATTATTTAAAAATATTTAAAAATATTAATAAAATAAAATATTCATGTAAAAATAGGTTTATGTAAATAATATTAGTTTTAAAATAGATAATATATAATCATTATTTGTTTTTTAATTTTTAATCTATTTTAATATTTTTAATAATTTTTTATTTTTATTTATTAATATTTTTAATTAGATAATTTTATATAAAAATTTTAGTGACTTGTGTGTTAAATACTCATTTGATAAGTATCGAATTTTTATGTCACTGTATAGCTAACTTATTGTATACACATCGGTCATCCACTTGGCATAAAAAGATCCTCTTTATATTCTTCTTCTTGAAGTTTATGCATCGCAAACTTTTGAATTTTTATTTTTATTTATAATTAGATAATTTTATATAAAATTTTAATTGTTTGTGTTATATATATATATATATATATATATATATATATATATATATATATATATATATATATATATTCGTGTTTATGTCACTGGTGTCCATTCTCACGAAAGAGTGAGTGTGAAGAATAAAAATGTGAACAAAAAATAAATTGATAAATACTAATTACATTCTTCATTCTTATAAGCCGGACTATTAATGGTAGTTTAATAGGCCAGTTTGTCATGTGAAAGACAAGAAAGTTGGTGTAATTCTATAAATAAAATTTTGTTTGAATTAAATATTAAATTGATAGAATCATTAATATTTTAATTTAAAATGAGAGAATTGAATTTTTAAATTGAATTTCATTGAGAAATAAAATTGTCAGGCAGGGTCTTAAATTTATAAGCTTTATTAAAAAAAAGCAAAAGTATAAATGTTAGCGTGGATATTTGATAGGTATAATTTATTCAGTTCAATTTACACTAAAGTTGATGCGACTAAATTTAAATGTAAAATTTCTTTGGGCTTTACCTAATTTTTTTATTGACCAATAAGAAATATATATATATATATATATATATATATATATATATATATATATATATATATATATATATATATATATATATATATATAATAATTGAGATATTGATAATGTTCTGGGGGTTAGAGAGAT